>CM046375.1:10744212-10757450 GCA_025413485.1 Ficus microcarpa
TACCAACTCTGTAACGACCCGCCTAGTACAGGCCGTTACCTTACATACATACATACTTACATACATGACAAAACACAACGGAAATTTTTTTTGTACAATATTTAAAAGCGTGCAACTTATAAACATGTCTTAAATAAAATATATTCACATAATATAAGTACTTAATATTAAAACGCGTAGCGGCTTGTCTTCCCACGATTTCACAGTGCGCTCCGTCACGCTCTGCCATCTTGCATCACGCATTGCTGACAGGTTGCTTACCTATAGCATAGACGTAAGACAGTGAGCTTTCGCTCAGCAAGTACAACTGTCTTATCCGCGTCATATAATTAACCTTATCATGCACGATCTAACTTACATAACATGGCATCACATATTAACACCTAGCATTATTCATCATAGCATAACCCTACAATGCCTAGCATATGCATGGTCCAGTTATGCTCGTATTTTACTTTCTTTACTTGTTCTTATCTTTCTTTTGGGCTCTTACTTTAGTGTTCGTACCCGGCGCGCAACTATGAATTGATTGGGACGGCCAGTCTAAATCCAACTCAATCCATAGTCCAACCTGACGTCGGACGGGTGGTACGACACTGGCAAGCTTGCTTGCCTTCTTTCTTTCTTTTCTTATCTCTTTCTTGAACTTATTAGTCTTATAAGATTTAGTGAGCATGCATCGTGATGTCACATAATCTTAATCCATACTAACATCATTATCTTAACATGCTTTCTTACCTTTCATACACCATAGCAACAATTAATCATAGCATACAATTCACGTATAACATGGAAATCAGCACATCACATAATAGCACAAAGCATATAATTGGCATACACCCCTAGCATACATCTAACATACTTAGGCAAGTACCAATTAGAGCCTATGCTGTAGGCGGAATTGTACTTACCTCTCTCCTTATGTCCGACTTGATGCTGTCCTCCCTCTGGGCACAACTACAGGCCTTCTCCTGCTTGAGTAAGGACATAGGTGAGATTCCGATTCTTGTTGTGGAATGTTGGTACCATAACCAACATGCCTACTAAAACCTAGTTGTATGTCCCCGACATCTGATATCTTACTTGGTCACAATTTGCCGTTCTACCGTTTGGGAATAATTCTTCTTGGATTATTCCTTAAGAGGCTATATTGGATAACCTCTTGAACTAGGCCTTTAACACACTGCTTGGTTTTCTTTAAAACCTTGGGCTTTATTCTTATATCACAATTTATTGGGTTAATGAAATTAACCCTATTTTCTTGGCTCATTTCTAGATCCTTGGTATTCCTTAGGGTTACGTTGGATAACTCTTAAGATTCTACTTAATAAGTGTTGGGTCAACCAAAGCTAACATTTGGTCAACTAATGGTCAACCCTTTGGGGTCAACCCTGGGCTTTGGGACTAAGCCCGGTAACTTGGGTACTATTCCCAGTTACGGTCCGTAATCGGATTGATTACCAATTTTATCTTAAAAACTCTATTTTCTTACTCCTTTTGACAATTTGAGTAAGTTTGCTTTAAAAATTTTTGATCTTTTTGTAAAAATTCCTATTTTTGAAACAGATCTTTATAAGAGTCGTTTAAGGTCGAAAACCGCCTTTGGAACAGTTTTCATAATTAAAAATAGCGGTTTTAAACAAAATACAGTTTTTTGAAAACTTTTGTAAAAACTCATGTGCAGGAATTTTCGATTCCCTGCACACCCTTCATAAAACCATGTCAGTTTAAAGATCTGTTCGGAATTTGAAAAATTTATCTTCACAAAAGTTGTAGCTCTCGAAAAATGCTAAAACTTTTGTGTTTTATAAAAAATCTAATTCTACTTATATTTTTGTCAGTTTTTGTTTGAAACTGACTGATCATCAAAACTGGGTCTGGGCAGACCAGCCACGGATTTTCGTAAAAACGGAGGCCATTGGAGCCTCATTTTGGGATTCTGTCCACATTTTCCCCTATGAAAAATTGTTCCGAACAACTTTCGTGTTTTGAGTTTTACCCAGTTCGGCCTCTAAAGGCCTTAAATTTCCACTTTCCCGAAACTGGTCAGTTTCGAATCCGAATTGGCAGTTTCGGTTGCTTAATCCGGTTCACGTCCTATTTTGTGAATCTACCTTGACGACCGACCACTTCGGGAGCCTACATACCAAACACACAGCGTTTCTAACATCCCACATGAACCCATGAGCCACTCAAATGGATCCATGGCAAACCAAAATCCGAGAGCCCTAACCTAGGTTTGCATGGTTCTAAATCTTGCATTCCACATCATACAAGCATCAAACTTCCTCCCTAAGAGCAGCCATCAAGTACTGCCTAGGGCAGATTTTGGACCAAAACAGGGGACACACAACCTTAAGCATCTAGCATGAAATCAATCAACAACAAGCACATAATTAAGCAAGAAATTAAGCCATACACCCTAGCACCTAATCAAGCACATACACCAAACTAGGGCAAGAAAATTTAAAGGTGGACTTATGTCCTTACAAACCAAATTGAACCAAAATTAAAGCTTCCAAATTGAACTCAAAATTTGAAGAGTATGGCTCAAGAATTTACCTGAACAAGTTAGGGTTTTGGTCACAAAATTCCTCTCCCCCTAGCTCCTTCACCCACGGCAGCAACCTTCAAAATTGGGGCACCAAAATTTTGGTTGGCTCGTTGGTTTGTCCTACTCCAAAGCCGACTCCACTACAAGGATTTGCCCTCAAAAATTTTAGTTTTCCTCCCCTATTTCCTCCATTTTCTCACTCGGCCACACCCAAGAGACCCAAAAAATTTTCTAAACTTTTCTTGGCTTTCTCCTAGCTCAAATCCGAACTCCCATGAACAAAAGCCTCAAGAAATTTTGGCTTTCTCCCCTCCCTCTCTCATCTTGGCTGCGGGTTTTCAAGGGAGAAAATGGCAAGAGTTTCCCCAAATTTTCCAATAAAAATGAATAGAAGGCATGGCTATTTATAGAGGTTGGGAGAACTTTGTAAAATTGTGTAATTGTCCCAAAATTTTTGCTATTTCCTTGAGTGGATAGTGAGGTGGCCGGCCATTGGGTTCTAGAATGCCCTAAAAATACTTACAAGCTAATTAAGGGATTAATGACACCATTAATAAAAAGTAAGATGATGTCATACCCCTTATGGCCTTGTTTGGCTTATTTCTTCAAAATTTGCCCATTTTTGTACCACACAGATATTTCTAATACTGTGCTTTACTAATACACAGTATTTTTATACTGTACCGAAGTATAAAAATTTATCTGTGTAAAATTGGACAGAATAATTTTTTTCTTATCTTTCCGAGCCCTTTTTACCCTTAATCTTAACTTGGTGTGCTTGATTTCTAGGGTGATTTTCAGGCCTATTATTGCTATCTAGCTCACAAAAATATTTTTCGCAGTCTACTTTCCATACTGCTTTCAACATATCGTAAAGTCAACCCTTTGACTTTTTTGGGTCAAACTTTGACTTTTTCGGTCAAAATTGACTTTGTAAAATCATGTACCTGTTCGGGCCTTTTTGACTCGAAGGTTCGTTTTGAGTTTAATAATCAATTTTGAATTTATTGACCCATAAGAACTCACAAATCTTACAAAAGCTCTAAATCGAGCTTTTTCATGAATGTCTCGATAACGTAAAATTAATCCCTTACAAAGGAAATATAGACATTGAAAAAAATTAGATATTACACAAAGCGTGGTTGCACAGTGAACCCATTTGGTTTATTGTGCAACGGTTCAGATGGAAGTAAGGATGGAATGAAATGCCAAACTCATTTCGTTTGAGTTGAACTGAAAAAAGCCAGTTCAAATGGGTGTGCCAAACGGCCTGTAATTTATTTTCATTTTAAGATGTCATCGATCACATTATTTCTTTACCCTTTCCCCGCGTGTCAATTTCACAAGTCTTCTCTGAGCAAAATAATAATAATAATAATAATCAAAAGTTTTCTCTATTTGGCCAAACTAGTATACCCTACACTATTTATCACTTGTTCAAACTTGCTAGCTAGTGTGTTTATAACACATTGACCCTTTCCAACGTAAATGTCAATATGTTTATCATAAAAATATGAAAGTTTTATTCTTTGTATTACTTGCATAATAATATTATTAATACTATACTATATCTAACTTTTGTGATCATAATTTTTTATTTTATTTTTTAGGGAAACTCATGTCATCATTATTATAAAGTTTGAAAGTCATAAAAAAAAAAAGGTTTTAAATAATTAAAAGTAATAATACTGTAATGATTAAATAAAAAGACAAGACATCAATTAATAATAATGAAAAATAAAAATTTGACAATTGCTAACCACGGAAATAACATTACATTAAAGAGTGATTTTCCTGTCCAATTAATGATGCTAAAATTTGGCTTCAAGATGTGGATTTGACATTAAATTATTGGAGATGTTCTTATTTTATATTAAGCTTGAAACTATTCAATTGATTTTTTTTAAGTTAATAAAAGATTTACAACACTAATTCAAGGACACACATCCTCCGCCTTCACTTCCTGTCTCCCTCTCTGTCTCCACTAGTTAATATTGGACACGTCAACAGACAATACTTATCAAAAGACACGGACAGTGAAAAAAATGTATGATCTTGGATTGTTCAACGTCGGAACTACAGGAAAATAAAAGAAAGAATAAAAGAGAAAGAAAAGAGCCATGTGGGTGTACTATGCTATAATATGTACTTGTATCTGTTGACGTGTGTGTTTTCTGTCTTAAAGTCGTACATATGTCATTTCCCGGAAGTTGTACAACACGAGATGATTTCAATTGACGGATCTTCTCTATTATTTCCTCAAGTCAACGGCATTGACCGAACGAACGTACGTAACTGTACAATATATTGCTTTTATGTACATGTCTTATTACATGTACAACTACCAGTTGTTTAATTGTAAAAGCGGAAAAAAACCACTAGTATTTTTTATCACTTAATATATATATATATATATATTTAAATTTAAGATGGTGGGATTTGAATTTA
Source organism: Ficus microcarpa (assembly GCA_025413485.1). Taxonomy (NCBI): domain Eukaryota; kingdom Viridiplantae; phylum Streptophyta; class Magnoliopsida; order Rosales; family Moraceae; genus Ficus; species Ficus microcarpa. Next base: position 10,749,215 of record CM046375.1, read on the forward strand.
TAATTTTTGTTAAAATCAAATATAAAATTATCATCAAATTAACTCTCTAACTAATTATTTACCACATTTTCAAGCTTGAAACTCTTCAATGAATTTTTAAAGTTAATGTCATTTCATTTTAAGGGGTAAAAAAAGTTACATATACATTTTTTGTTTTCTGTATTGTATTTATATGCATGTCAATTATACAACAAGAAGAAAGGAGGGTTGTGCACCACGCAAAAAGTTAATAAAGGAAGGTTGCTTTTTACACCATTCAGAATCTTCATTTGGTTTACCAGTTTGAATTGAAAATTTTAAGTTTTAATAGTAATTTTGTTGATTTTTTAGAAAAGACAAAAAACGTTTTCAGAAAAGACAAAAAAATTTTTCAGAAAAAGATAAAAACTGAGATGAAAATTTTGAGTTGGAATAGTGAACAAAACGAGGGCTTGGTTTCTCTATTTATCTTTTGTGTACTTTTTTTTCCTTTTCCTTTTCCTTTTTTTTTTAATTTTTATTTTTTTTTGGTTGAGTTGCTTTCATCTTTCTTTGTTTTAATTTTTTTTTTTTTTTTACTTTTTCTCCCTAAAACTTTTACAAATTTATAGTTGGCTCATTTAAAATGTTTTTTCACTTTTTCATTTTGTCCTTATCTAAAAATAACTGTTTCAAATATGTCTCAACAAATTTTTCTTACAATTATTCAAATTATTATGTTCCCATTAAATAATTGGTTACTTGAGTCTATTAAATCCTTTAAAAGACAATAACTAAATTAAGAAAAGATATTGATTTCTTTAAAATTTAACATCTATTATTTCTTTTTATAAAAATTTAACATTGACAATCCATTAAATCTATACGTTGAAATACGTGCCTAAAAACCAGTAGAAGTAAAGTCAGCACTATGTTTTTTTAATTTATTTACTTATTTTTAAGTTTGGCGTTATGTGACAGTGTTTGGAGGGTGTGAACTAAATTTTTGGCATAATGCCTTTATTATTTTTTTTAACGTTTATTTTTACAAATGGCTCTTGAACTATGTATTGGCCCATGACTTAATATCATGTGTGAAAGATGAGAAAAGTGGAAGGAAGGAGAGGGGTGGATAAATTAATGAAAGAATTTTAACATTTTATGATTATTTGATAGAGGATAAAAGAAGATGGAAGGGGGAGGGATTTAAATCCTTCAAAATACGTTAATTTTGATCTCTTCAAAATTGGAGAGATTGTTAGATGAATTACAAACCAAACAACAGAGATAAATGACATTTCCACTGTTCCTTATTTTCCTTTCCTAATTTCCTATTTCAGAGAGTAGATTTTCTTTAAAAAAAAAAAAATAGATGGTTTATAGCTTCATTTCATTTGAACGACATGAACTTTCTTGTCTCCCACGTTCATCATGAAGGGAACCAAGCTGTGTATATGTTAGTTTCTAAGGCTGTTCATCTCACTGCTGCTCAATGGTCTTTCCGTAGGACTGAACATCGGTCGGCAACCGACCTTTTTTTGTCGTGTCGGTTCGGTTCGGTTCACCTCATTTTTTCTTCTTCACCGCTGCAACTTTACTGAATAGGAAGGGATCGGTCGATTTCGGTTCCAAACCGAGTCCCATACCCCCTAACCGACCACCGGGCTGTCCATTGCTTGGGCGGTTCGGTTCACCAACCGACGACGTCGGTTTCGACGTTTTTCGGTTTCAATGGTCGTCACCGGTCGGTGTCGGTTTGTTGGTTTTTTTTGAACAGCCCTAAGTGGTGGACTACTTTCAACTTTTTGTAGTGCCATTGTGACCAGGGATGTTGAAGGTCTTCCTTATTAAAGATTCTCTCAATGGATGTCTTAAACAGTCCACTCACTACCATACTCTGGAAGGGTTTCTTCTGTTTAGTTGCAAACCAATTTTTATTTTTATCTTTTTTTTCTCTCTCTCTCTCTTCTCATCCTCCCATTCACTGTTTCTCTTGCGTCTTCTCGCTCATCTGCCTTTGCTTTTATTTTCTCTCTAATCCCTTCAGAATTTGTTTCCAATAGCGTGATAGACCTTTTGCTCAAAGAGAAAATGAAAGGAAAATTAGAATGGAGAAGATGACTTGAGGAGAGATAGACAGAAGAAAAAAAGGAACGAAAAGCGAGGAGAAAGGGAAAAAAAAAAAAAAAGGTGGTTACTTTTCTGAGGGTGAGACACAGCCGTTAATGCTCTGGTATTTTAGACGACGTATTCAATATTGATTGGGGAGACAGAGAAGAAGATGGAAACCCAATCCTTTGCTTAATCGGAAAGAACAGAGGAGGGAGAGAAGAGGCTGTCTTCCTCCAAATCCACTAAAGTGGATCCTCCAGTGGAAGGATCCATTAAATTCTTTATTTTTTTTAATCAAAAATCTATTTTATCTTAAAAATAATTCTTAAAAAATTATATTAATAGATTATATAATTATTAAATAATTAATTATTATCTATTTTTTAAGTTTTTTTAATCAAACAATGTAAAGGGTTCTTATAATTTTTTGGATTATTTATATTCCTCATCCTTCCTATCCTTCCTATCCCACCTCCACCCCTCCTTTCAACCAAACGTAGCCTAAATCAGTAGTTCTTATGCACACACACACACTCTCTCTCTCTTTAAAATTTTTTTCATGGACAAAAAAAAAAAAAAAAAAAAAAGAAAAGGAAGTCGTAGACCAGAAATATGAAAACGAGAACTGACGTCCCGGAGTATTCAAATGTCTTCCAAAACCAATTGATCTCCCAGAGAAGAATAGTTTGGAAGTTTGGAAGGTTGAGAGGTTGTTTTCATATATTGTTAAGAAATGATGAGAACTACAACGAACCATCTAAAGCTCAAATTATTATTTGGAGACTGTAAAAGGCATAGTCATGGGGTGAAATCGTGGAAAAAAGATAACATGAAAAAAAAAAAAAAAAAAAAAGGGAGAAGTAAATAGGTTGAATATATATATATATATATATATTTTGTCAATTTGGAACTAGAGCAATGTGAAATTTCGTAAAATTCGGTGAAGTTGTTTATTTATGAGAAGATAAAGGTAGTTTTATTTGAAATAAGGATGACCTTGGTGTTAAAAATTTTGTTCAAATGAGGTTAAGAAAGGTTAAAATTCTATTTTATGTTGAATGTTAAAAATATGAGAAAATTTTTTATTGAATTGCAAAACGTTTTTGCATTAGTTTATTCACGCTGTAGCTATATAATATCAGAATGCACTCATCTAAAATTCGAAAGCTTCAACATATATAACATCCATACAAATTTTTGAAAATTGTTATGGTCTAAACTGAAAGTTGCCAAATTCAAAACACAAATATATCCTATATTTTACAAAATTATTCAACGAGAAGAAAGATCTATCGCCCATAGCCATAAGAAGAATTCGTCATCCGCTGTTGCATGCTATTGTAGTTGGTTGTACTGGCTTGTTTCACCACCATTGATGTCTATAGAAAAAGGATTGAAAGATGATCCAAGCAAGGACTCTGTCTCTTCTGGACACAAATCGGCTTCTCGCCATGGATGCTTTTCCGTAATTCTCAATCCCTCTAACTCCATTGCTACCTCTTTCATTGTAGGCCTTTCCTCTCCTTTTACCCTTAAACATCTCGTCGCAAGAACGGCGACTTCCTCCATAGCCTTGAGATTTCCGTCGTTGACGATGTCTACGTCAAGAATGTCAAGCAAGCGATTCTTCTTCATTGCCGAGACAAAGCAGTTTGCGAGATTTCTGTCACTTTCTCGCCTAGCAAAAGATAATGCCTTCCTGCTAGTTAGTAGCTCTGCTAGCACAACTCCGAAGCTATATACATCACTCTTGTCGGTTAGTATGCTTGAGTGCATGTACTCTGGATCCAAGTATCCAAATGTTCCTTGCACAAATGTTTGCATTTGATGTTCTTGATCAAGAGGGATCAACCTTGAAGCTCCAAAATCTGAAACTTTTGCCGTATAGCTATTGTCCAAGAGTATGTTTGCCGTCTTCACATCTCTGTGTACAATTGGCGTGCTAGTTTGGCAGTGTAAGTATGCAAGAGCGTCCGCGGCTTCTGCCGCTATTTTCAATCTCAATTCCCATGAAAGCGGGGATACTTCTTTGCCTACGCCGTGGATTCGCTCAAAAAGAGTGCCATTGGAAATGAACTCGTAAATTAGTAAAGGCACTTCGGTTTCCAAGCAACATCCCAAGAGTTTAACCACATTCCTGTGGTTGATTTGCATGAGAACGAGCACCTCGTTGATGAATTGCTCGGATTGAGTTTTTGCTCCGACTTTTGACTTCTTAATGGCGACCGTCAACTTGTTATCCGTTAATTCTCCCTTGTAAACCGTACCATAACCTCCTTCACCGAGAATTCTGCTCTTGTGGAAGTTGTTTGTAGCCATGTTGAGTTCATCCAGGGTAAAGATCTTGGTTGTGTCCAAAGATCCTGATCTGTGATTGGACAGTCGTTGTTGCAACATTATGCCGCATTTTGTTCGAAGAACTTCTCTTTGAGTTTAATCAGCTTTCTTTTCTTCGTCCCCCGTAGCATCATTAAACTTGAAACCAACAGGGCTAAGAGACCTATACTTACACCTGCACACAAGGACAGAGCCAAACTTTAAATCCATTGAGGCATAGAAAATGAATAAAATTTATAAATAAGAAAATATGAAAATTGTATCAAATAAAGTTAGTGAATCTCTAACTTTACATCCCTTGATGGTAGAAGAGTTAAAAAATTTGGAGAGCAAGCGTCCAACTTTTAATAAAAGTCTTATTGTAATTTGCATAACAATATGAACGAAACGAAATCAAGGGAAAAAAAAATTTGAAAAGTTGAAAATGGAATAATTAGATAGTGGTAAAAAATAGAAAGGACTAAACCTGTTTACTAGAGATTAGGGAGAAAGGGAATCGTAAAATTATTATAAATAATGCAAGTGGAACTTGGAGAGAAAGAAAGCAAGGAGAGATGAAGAGACAAGTGAAAGGAATAAAGGAAAAAAATATAGAGGAAAAAAATAGAAATGATGAAAGTTGAATATGGCTATAGAGTATGGGAACGGAGGCTATAAAACAGGGAAACATCCATGAATCTCAAACGGCTAACAGGAAGTCCAAAAAATTTGGAAAGCCCAAAATTTAGTCCGTTTGATTGATCAACTTAAGTTGGAGTTTTTAAGTTACTTTTATCAAAATTATATTGAGTTTTGAAATTATGTCGTTGTTGAAAATAATTATTCGAAGTTAAAAAATATAAAAACTTGAAATATATTAGAAAAAAAATAACATTACGAATCTTTTTTTTTTTTCATTTCTCTTGAATTTTATATAATTTTATTTTTGAAAAAATCTAATTTTATATTAAAATAATAAAGTTGTGGACTTTTAAAGTTTGATATTTTAAGAGAGATTGGAGATATGAATAATTAAAGTGTGTTTACTTAAAAAAAAAAAAAATAGATGGAAAAAATTTTGAAAATATTTAATTAGACTGAACTAATCAAACATAGTTATAAACAGAGAAAACAAGTTGCATGTATTTTTTTTTTCATTTTTTATTTTTAGATTTCAAAGTGGGGGCACGCTTCTCCTTTAATATGTCCGTCGCAGCCTGAACTTCCATACTATTGGTGTTAGGGGCCCCACAGGGTCTTTTTTTTTTTTTTTTTTCTCCCTGTAATGTGTTCAAAAAATTCTTATATACCTGATAATTAATTTTTCAAAAGTTATTTGAATCCTTGATCAATTTAAAATAAAGTAACATAAATTCTAAAATTAAAAAATCCAAGCACATTTAATTAATAACAAATATCTGTAGTAGATTTAAGTATATCCTACCTCAACAAGTCTATGTTAAGATTTTTTCCAGTCTTTCCTTGTCCAAGTAGTTGTCAAGTTTGATTTTACTTCTCATTCTCCGTTTAAAAGAGTTTCATTAAAAAATAAAAATAAAAAAACCATCTCTTTCCTTTATTCTCTATTCTCTACTTCTGAATTGTAGTTTGACTTGAAAGGTTATAATCTGTTTGGAATTTAAAAGAACTTTTAATTATATTAAAATTGATAGAAAATTAGGCTTATGGCCTGTTTTAGTCACAAATATAATAGATGGCCGAATCTTTTTTTTTTTTTTTTAACTTTGTAAAATGACTATTTGTCATTTTTTTTTTAAATTTGATTAGTCAGTAATTGATTATGGTCAATCAATAATTGACTATAAAAATTAATAATTTATGTTATGATTAATAAATGATTCACTATAGTCAATTATTGATTGACCAAATTAATAATATTATATTGTTAATCATGATTGACCATTTACAAAATTAACTGATCATTCTAAAAAAGAAAGTATTTCAATTAATTTTTAAGAACTTCAGTTATTTATTAAAAAAGTTCTTAAAAAGACTATTTACCTATAAATCTCCTAATGATAATAATTTTTTAATGTTGTACAAATATTTATTTCAAATATTTTAAGGATTTTTATTTTAAAAAAAAAAACTTAACTGGTAAATAAGATTATTTTTTAACCATTTTGAAAAAGAGTAGTATTAGAGACACCACTCCAATCTCATTTTGAATTCTAACTTATATGTAATATTTTCATTGGTCAATGCAATCAATTGATATGATAATACTTGAACACTTACCGATAAAAAAATATAGCTCATATACTACAGAGGTTAATATTTAAAAATTAAAATTAAAATCGATGTTCCTAACATATTTCTTTGAAGAATAAGTTTGATTTTTTCAAAAGAGAGAGAGAAGGATGGACTTACATAGTGGAATAATGAGGAGAAGAGTTCTGCTGGATCCACCTTCACGGTTTGGTTTAGGTTTACAAGTTTTCTTCGCAGTGTACCCCGTTTTGTTCTCCGCAGTGTACCCCTCATGACAAAAGCAATTAAAATCTCCAGGTATATTAACGCATGTACCATTTATACAAGCTTCTGGTTTAACCTTGCACTCATCAATGTCTGTCAAAAAAAAAAAACCATGAATTTTAAAAATTCCCACTTTGTCTTCCAAACTTTAAATTTGTCTCACTTAATTCCTTTTTTCTATAATTCTTGTTAAAAACATATGGATAAAAAAGAATTAATCTTACTAAACCCAATCTATATTAGAAAAAGATCACGTAATTACATCTAACTCACCTTTTTTTTTTTTTTTTTTGCGGTCTATTTTAACTAAATGGGGGTTAATTTAAAATTCAGGGGGTAGAGTAGGAGTTTTAAAAATTTACAGAGTAAAGTGAAAATGAATCTAAAGTTTATAAGATATAGATAAGTAATAAGTGTAAAAAAAACTACCTATCTACCTAATTTTTCAGCCATAAAAGAAGTATTATATCTAATCATTGATTATGCAAGATAAAAATCAAGTGAAATGCATTACCTGTACAACCATGTGGATGGTAGGGGTTCCCTTCGTAACCAGTCTTACACCGGCAAAGATAACCAGATCTAACACCAGGAACGCACTCGCTGTTTGCTTTGCACGAGTAATTCTCAAACTTCTGAGCTACCTCGCAGGCACATTCCCAATCGACCAATTAATGACCATTGGAAGATTTTCAGTTTTGTCTAGTTCTTCAAACTCGTACTCGAAAACTTGAACTCCGCATCTTTTGCCACAAAGGCATAGCTGCAGGGATTGAAATCCCAAACATTCTTATGATGGTTAAAGCTCCCCAGCGTCAAGTTGATATTTACCAATTCCCTAGGGAGGGAAACTTGGCAACATCCAACTCCGGAGCAAGGCTCGATTAGGTTGTCGCCCTTTTGACACGACGACCAGCAACAGGTTGTGTAACGGTTGTTCCCTAGAGAGCCGTTGATTAGTGCGCATGTGTCGCAGCCTATGGCGAAGAACTTGTTCTTGGTGCTGGAGATGGTGAACTAGTCATTTACCCAGAGGTTAGGGTTGTTTCGAACCGTTTGCGTTCCATTCTGGCTATAGCAGGCTTTGGCTACATAATTCATGATCTCCATTTCCCCATCAAGGGATATATTCTTAACAACATGCTGACCCCCCTTCATAAGATACGGTTTAGTGTTGATGCCTGATTTCCTACAATCGATGAAGGATTTTTTTTCTAAGGCACATTCATCAGTCATACCAAAGGGATATGGAACTTTTAACCCCACAGTACTGATCGTCGCAGCCTTCCAGAAACGACGACTGAGCTGCTACTGTCGTCACCGCCGAAACGGTTGTTAAAGCAATCAGCCATAG
>CM046375.1:10757550-10883746 GCA_025413485.1 Ficus microcarpa
GGAGACAGAAAGAGAAGGCGGAGGATGCGTATCCTTGAATTAGTGATGTAAATCTTTTATTAACTTAAAAAATCAATTGAATAGTTTCAAGCTTAATATAAAATAGGAATATCTCGAATAATTTAATGTCAAATTCATATCTCGAAGCCAAATTTTAGCATCATTTGGATAGGAAAATCACTCTTTAATGTAATGTTATTTCCACAGTTAGCAATTGGCAAATTTTTATTTTTAATTGCTATTAGTTGATGTCTTGTCTTTTTATTTAATCATTACAGTATTGTTATTTTTCAATTATTTAAAACTTTTTTTTAGGACTTTCAAACTTCAATAACGATGACATGAGTCATCGTTATTGAAGTAGCATAAATAAGACACGTTTATCGTGTTCATATACTGCATAGTGTAGGGTACACTAGTTTGGCCACTTCCGTTGACTTAGGATGAAATAATAGAGAAAACTTGTAATTTTCCTTTTTTTTTTTTTTTTTTTTTGTGACTCAGAGAAGACTTGTGAAATTGACACGCGGGGAAAGAGTAAAGAAATAATGTGATCGATGACATCTTAAAATAAAAATAAATTTAATAAATAAAAAGATCGATGACTTCTTGCCGTATATGTGCGACTGCAAGAAGTTTTTATTTTCTCTTTTTTCATATCTCCATGACAGAGTAAGACACACAAGGCATTGCTTTCAGTCTCCTGCTTTACCTTTGAATAGTGTTGTACATCTTCTGTTAACTTATAAAATAAATTGAATAGTTTAAAGCTTAATATTAAATAATAACATATCTCAAATAATTTAATGCCAAAGTCTTGTGTTAAAGCTAATTTTAAGTATTTGTATTTAAAAAAAAAAAAACCACTCTTCAATATAATGTTATTTCCACTATTAGAATTGTCAAATTTTGGTTGTTTTTTTTTTTTTTTGGAAATACAATATTTTATTAGGCAGAAGCCTCAATAGAAACGACATTAGAGACTACAAAGGGAGTCTCATGAATCCAAACCTTGGTACAATTAGAATTAAAACCAAACTTAGCTAGGAGATGAGCTACATGATTGGCCTCACGACGAATGTGATTCACACCTGTACTCTTCAGTTGGAGAAGCAATTGCCTCACATCATCCATAATCGGACTTTCCTCAGCTAGATCCCGAACCTCCATAACAGCCGAAACGACATTTATTGCATCAGTTTCCACCTCAATGAGAACACTCTCCATTTCCTTAGCTAACAACAGCCCCTCCCGAAGAGCGGAACATTCAGCCAAAAAAGGAGAAAATCTCCCCTCTAAGGTTTTTGCCAAGGCTCCCACTATAATCCCTTTCTCATCTCGGATAACCGCACCTATGCCAATGTGGTCCGGTCCTGGAGAAACCGAAGCATCAACATTTAGCTTATAATAACCTGGTTGAAGGGGTGACCAAACATTAGAGCCTATAGCTTGTTGCCGAGCCGGAACCTGATTCAGGGCATGCCATTCCCCAAAACTAGCAATACTCAAATCAAGAATAGTAAATGGATCTCCATCCTCCCCCCCATGAATAACCTTATTTCTTTCACCCCATAATTTCCATGCAATCCAACACACCAAAGCAAAATCTTCTATTGAAAGTTCTAACTGCACACATCTCAGAAAATCTGCATAGGGGACATCACTCCTGTTCTCCACCGCTTTCCCAAATCGTGAGAGTTTCCAGACTGCTAGAGACGTCGGGCAATCGAGAAGGGCATGTGATATGGATTCGGCCTTTCCTTTACATCTCGGGCACACATCATCACAGTTAATGCCCCTATGCCGTAGTGAAGCCATCGTTGGGAGGATCTCATTAAAAGCACGCCATACAAACAACCGGACCTTGGGTGGGATTGGAAGACTCCACATCTTCCTCCACCATGTGACATCCAAGTTGCCATTGGAAGAAGATTCCACCCGTTTAGACTCCATAATAGCCCTATACCCCGATCGAACCTTATAAAGACCTTTGGGATCAAAATGCCACGCCCAACCGTCCTTTCCTTCTCCACTACCAAGAGGAATTCCTCCAATTAGCTCTTGATCAATCGGCCAGAGAATATTTCCAATCTTTCCCATATCCCAAGCGCGGCGCCTTTCCATCATCAAATCCGCCACCCTCAATGTCTCCCCTCCATCTGGCATATTAGTAATCACACGGAATGAAAATGGTCTAGGAATCCAAGGGTCAACAAAAACCCGAGTAGATGTCCCGTCCCTAATGCGCCGACGAAGACCAAGTTTAATCACTTTTCGTCCCCAAAGAATACTCCTCCAGAGATAAGACACACCACCCCTAGCTTCAGCCTCCAGAAAATCAACTGCTTTAAAGTACTTATCTTTTAAAACTCGAGCAACCAGAGATTCTGGGCTTTGTAGGATTCTCCAAGACTGTTTCGCCACCATCGTTTGATTGAAAGCAGAAACATCCCGAAAACCCAACCCGCCTTCCTCTTTCCTCCTACTTAGCCTGTCCCACCTCCACCAATGAAGTTTCTTCGACTCGCCTACATCCCCCCACCAGAATTTTGCCATCATAGCCTGGATATCTTCACACAAGGTCATCGGAAGGCGAAAGACACTCATAGTGTACGTGGGAACCGCTTGTGCCACCGTCTTGATCAGAAGTTCCCTTCCCCCTATAGAAAATAGTTTACCACGCCAACCCTGCATTTTCTTCCACACTCTCTCCTTGATCACCCTAAAGGCCTCTCTTTTACCCCTCCCCACCAACGTAGGGAGACCCAGATATTTATCATGGGGTTGTGATTGCTCCAATCCCAATAACCGGGGAATAGAGGTTCGAAGTTCGTCCCGAACATTCTTGCTGAAGGTAATGGCCGATTTCTGCATATTAATAGATTGCCCTGACGCGCTTTCGTAGGTGGCAAGAATCTCTCTAATTCGCAAGCATTCCTCAAAAGAAGCCCTGCAAAACATGAGACTATCATCTGCAAAAAGGAGATGACTAACCTTGGGACCATTGCGCGAGCATGAAAATCCAGAGATAGAGGATTCCCTTTCGGCAGACAAAAGGAGACTTGAAAGACCTTCAGCACATAATAAAAATAGATAGGGAGAGAGAGGGCATCCCTGCCGCAGGCCACGGGAGGGTACTACTTGTCCGCAGGGTTCCCCATTAACCATGAAAGAGAGAGTAGATGTAGTAACACAATCCTCTACCACTCTGATCCATACATCCGGAAAACCCATCTTCCACATCACCCTGAGAAGGAACGGCCATTCTATACGATCGTATGCTTTGCTCATATCCAACTTCATTGCCAACCATCCTTTCCCATCTTTACGGATCTTACTAAGTGAGTGCATGAGCTCGAAAGCTACTATGACATTATCCGTAATTAAACGACCCGGAACAAAAGCGCTTTGATTGGCTGAGATAACAGATGGTAAAATATTCTTTAAACGGGAAGCAAGAACCTTAGTAACAATCTTGTAAACAATATTGCAAAGGCTAATAGGTCGAAAATTCCCCATCTTCCTAGGATTAGTCACCTTAGGAATAAGGGCAACATTAGTGTTATTAAACGGCCGGATAGAATGCTTGCCTTCAAGGACCCCAATGCAGACTCGAGCAATCTCTGGTCCTAGCACCGGCCAATTTTTCTGGAAGAAGATAGCATGAAATCCATCTGGACCCGGGGCCTTGGTAGGGCCCATCTCGAAAACTGCACGTCTGATCTCTTCTACTGCGTAAGGTGCCAGGAGAGAATATCTCATGTCTCTAGTAATCCTCCCTTCTATGCACTTTACCACCAACTCTACATCGGGATATTGAGGCCTAGAGGATGAAAATATCTCCGAAAAATAAGTGGTAATAACTTCATTTATCTCCTTATCGTCCTCACACCAGCGACCTTCCCTATCTTCTAAACCCAAGATCTCACTCTTCTTCCTCCTAGAAGAAGCTTTAGCATGAAAGAATTTAGTGTTCCTGTCCCCATATTTAAGCCATTCCACCCTAGATCTTTGACGCCAATATTCTTCCTCCCATCCTAACACTTTATCAAGCTCCTTTTCTGCCTCATGAATTCTGACCATCGACTCATCGTCACGGGGCCCATTATGTAATCTTTCCACCCAACGCTGAAGTTGAGATACTCTCCTCGGAATATTGCCAAATTCCTTCGAACCCCAACTTTTAAGTGCTCCAGCACACGACCTCAATCCGGTTGTCAATCGGTTAGGGGAGCCATCAAGGTGAAGATTCTACCATAGATCCTCAACTATCTTGGAGCAATCCTCGTGTTTAACCCATAACGGCTCAAACCGAAAACCACCCTGTTTCCTTTGATTAGTCTTCTTCCTTTCCGGCACAAGTTGGAGTAGTATCGCCCTATGGTCGGACCCCCAGAAATCCAACACTACCACCTTTGCTCTTCTAAACTGAAGTTGCCAGCTAGTATTAGCCACAAATCGATCCAGGCGAACTTGGATATTTTCATTCACACTTCGTCGATTATCCCAAGTGAATTTGGGGCCAACATAGCCCATATCTGTCAAGTCACACCAATCCAACGTCTCCCTAAATAGTAACATGTCACTAAGGGACTTCTCACCGCCACCCTCGACTTCCGACGGATTCAAAATCTCATTAAAATCGCCGTCGCAAATCCATGGTACCTCCGGATTAGTACGTAATCGCTTTAACAATTCCCACATCTACCGTCGGGCTTTCTTTTTAGGTGGTCCGTAAAGCCCCGTGAACTGCCATTTGTCCTCGACTTCAGAAATAACATCAACATCAATATGAGAGCAAGAGTAGCTTCGCAAACTAACCTGCCACTTATCCCTTCAGAGTAAAGCGAGCCCGCCACTTCGACCCACACTGTCTACAACAAGCAAACCATCAAAACCGAGCCTTCTCTTCAGATTCAACGCCTTCTGTCTATGCAACCTGGTTTCCGAAAGGAAAACCATACCCGGGGAGGTGCTCCGAATTAATTTCCGGAGCTTATTGAACGCTCGAGGATTCCCCAAGCCCCGAACGTTCCAGGATAAGACGCTTATTGGACCTGGCGGGGCTGTGACACAGCCTCCGCCGACTCCGTAACTCCTGCCGTAACAGTTTCTAATTTCCGAACTTTAACCGCATCTCTAGGTGCAATCTCCGTCTCCGTTTTCCTCTTCACGACCTTATATTTCACGGGTGAATAAGCCGCCGACCCAGTCAATCCCTTGAGTCTTGCAGCCTTTTTCCACTTCCCCCCGCTTCTTTTAACTGGCTCGGCTCCACAACGGCGGCAACCGGCCTATTAACTTCATCTTCACCGCCCTCTACAGCGCCATGCACGACTCCAATAGTAGCTTCCATCTCTGTGCATGAAGTGGGAACATCTTCGTTCATCCCACGTGACTTGCATCCCTCCTCATTAATCTTTCGATGCACCGTTTCACTTAAAGTGGGTGTGCATCCCACGTGACCTGCATGGCCAACTAACTGCTCCAAATACTTCCCATTAATTACGGGATTTATACCCATTACCTTTTTGACTTTCTCCCCACAATCCCTCCTAGAATTTGAAATACTTGCCTGATTTGCTCCCATTGAGTCTGGAGGAAACGTTGGTAACGGATCCCGCTCAGACGCCGCTGATTTGGAAAGTTTCCGAGATTCACTTGGATTCTCCGGCCCTCTCAACTCGGCGGCGAGCAGCTCTTCCGACTATGTATTTAGACACCCACCACCATCTTGCTTTTCACCATTGCCCATCGCTGTTTCGAGAGGAGTCCGAGATGCCTTCGAGTTGACCGCCGGACCCAGCGCAGGAAAACGCCATGACGCAGATTTGTTCTGCTCGCCGGAGCCACTACGCCAACCTCCGTCAAACTTCCGAGATCCTGACGACCGAGTATCTACCCTTAGTTCCGAAACTATAGGCGAGCTGATTGGAACTACGTATATTCGCATCCGAACATTCTAATCTCCCATGGCCGATACGACCCGCACCCATAACAGAAATCCGGCAACCTTTCATATTGGAACGTCGCCCAGACAGTTGCGCCCTTGCTCCCCAGTTTCACCATCGCCCCCCGCCGGAGAGGTTTGGAAATATCCAACTGCACCCTTAACCGCATATAAATCCCATGACAACGTCCATTCTTGTCCGCCTCTACATCTAGAATCTTCCCGATTCCGTTACCGATCTTCTCTTCGATCTCCCTAATCATTCCATCAAATGGTAGGTTGTAAATTCTAATCCAAAAACAGGAAAAACTCCAGTTATCCTATTGCAGAGATTCATCCCCGTTCACCGTCTTCAGTACCAGTAGTGACTTATTAAAGGACCATGGTTCCATCGCCAGAATCTTCGCCCTATCTTGCTCTTTTTCAAATGAAAAAAGAAAGGTGTCTCTGTCTAACACCTGCGTAGAGAACTCGCCTGCCATCGCCCACAGTTTTTCCATCGTAGCCATTACAGAACTCTTACTGTAGGGTTTAGAGGACAGTAGCTTCCCCATCAACCCAAATCTCGCCAGTTTTCGACCCTTCTCCATAACCTCATCCGGGATACCAATCACCGTAGCCTCTTCGTCTGTGATGGAGAACGAGCCTAGACGCCCCACAACTTCCTCCATGATCGACCACACAACTTTCACCTTGCGGAAGAGACCCACCCTCTCATAGAAAACCTAGAGAGACTTGCAAAAGAAGAAGACGAAATTTCCCCTTTCTCCTTTCTTATTGATTCATTTATGTCCCTTTTTTTTTTTTTTTGGTCAAATTTTGGTTGTTGATTGCTATTGATTGATGTCTTATTTTTTATATTTAATCTTTCTAATTTACCATGTTTAGTTACTGAAAATTAAATTACAAGTTTCAAAGCTTAATAATAGTAATAAAAGTTAGAAAATTATTAGAAATAACATTATACATTTGAATACTATAAAATATAATATCATATCAAAATATGACTTTCACTTTTTTTTTTAATGATAAATACACAATTAATATTGGCATTTACATTCGAGACGGGGCAATGTGGCATGAACAACACTAGCTAGCTAGTGGTTTGAACAAATAGTATATATGATATGTAAGAGAATCATATATTAAATAGTGTAGGGTATGGTTTGTCGGTTTCCACTTTCCATCGACTTTGGAAGAAATAACAGAGAAGACTTGTGAAATTGACTTTTTTTATTTTTATTTTTTTTCAATCTCTGTATAAAAAGAGTAATACATACAAGGCGCTGCTAAAAAATTACAAGCAAATATACAAAATTTTCCACTCCTAAAATAGATAATGTAGATTTGGTTGCTACGGCTGATTGCTTTAACAATTGCCGCAGCGACGACAATAGCAACCCAGTCATTACCGGTAGGCTGCGTCGATCAGTACTGTGGGGATCTAAAAGTTCCCTGTCCCTTTGGATTGTGATTTTATATTGGATTAATTTTAAATCTAGTCTCTGAAGATTAAACATTGTCTCACTTTAACCATTCAATTTAAAATAGAACAAAATTCCTCCTAAACCTATTATATGTTGCAATTTTAGTACTTTTAGTCTTGAGACATCAATTTTTTTAACGTATGTGCAGAGAATGAGAATGTGACTGTGAGTAAAGGGAAATTTTAATTACTTATGCTTATCAGGTGATCTAGATATTATAAAATCTATTAAAATCATCATCGCCATCAATATGATAGAAGTACCAAATTAAGTCACGACTTCTGATAAGTTCTGAGGAGCCCTTAATGTCATTTTGAGTTACAAAAAACAAAGTAAGACAATCATTTTTGTAATAAAGCATTTAAAATTAACATTTAAATAGTCATTGAGTTATAAGAACTTGTGCACCTTATATAAAGTAAATTTACTTTTACAAGGTATCATGGGATGCAAGAATTGATTTTTCTTTACTCATTTCTTATATATTTGTTGGCCTATTAAACTTTTATTAGTGATTTTAATAAATAAATACAATATTATATTTTCAAAAAATAAAAATAAAAATAAATATGTGATCAAATGAAAAAAAAAAAAAAATGCTTCCCAATTTTTCTTTCTTTTCATGCAAAGTACTTTTTTTTTTTTTTAAAACTATGCAATGTAATTAAACACGGCCGTGCTCAGTCATACGTAATGAACCGTGTAGGATTCTTCTTTGGCTACTTTTTAGGCTCCCGCGTTTGCATAGAAAATGAACGTTTCCCAAGGTTTAATTGGTCTAGTCTTCTATTGTCACTTTCCCTCGTCGCTATATAGATGATAAGTTGCAATTCATTAATATCAGTGATTGCAAGTCATTCTCGTCCATATAATGTTATTTCCACTATTAGAATTATCAAACTTTGATATTTAATTACTATTGATTGACATCTTGATTTTTTTTATTTAATCATCATTATTTTATAACTTTTAATTACTGAAAGTTTATTTTACGAGTTTTAAAGTTTAATAATAATGATAAAAATTAGAAATAACATTATGCATTAGAATATTACAAAATATATTATCATCTCAAATATATGATTTTCAGTTTTTTTTTTAAATGATAAATACGTTACTAATATTGACATTTACATTCGAGAAGGTCAATTTGGCATAAAACCTAGCTAGTGGTTTGAACTAGTATATAAGACATGCACGAAAATTCATATATTTAACTGTGTAGGGTATAGCGTGTCCGTCTCCATCGACTTGGGAAGAAATAATAGAGAAGACTTGTGAAGTTGATAAATAGGTTTGTTTGGCAGAACTTCCTAGAAACTACTTTTAGCTTTTTTCGTCTAAAAATAACTTCTAAAAGTGTTTGGATGATTATTTATCAGAAGAGTTTTTTAGTCTCCAGAAATGCTTGCTGTCAAAACCGAAAAATGTGGCTTCTAGTAAAAGTTCTTTGGAGTAAACTTTAAAATTTGTAACAAAATTTAAAATAAACATTGTAAACTTCATTTTAATATTTTTATTACTTATTAGAATATTTTAAAGATCATTTTGATCTCACAAGCTCTTTGTTTCTAAACACTTACCGAAAAACTACAGCTTTCGCCTCTCTTCTTCTATTAGCTAGAAGCAAAAGCAAAAGCAAAAGCTCAACCGAACGGGTCGATACTCGATGACTCTTCTGGGCGTAAGTGTGCTGCTGCTATGAGGTTTTTATCTTTTATTTACTTTTCAATCTCTCTATAAAAAGAGTAATACATACTAGGCATTGCTAAAAAAGTACAAGAAAAAATACAAAATTTTCCCCTCCTAAAACCGTGGGCATCTAAAAGTTCCATATTCCATTTTATACCTTAAGATCATTGAAACAGTTACTTGTATTACTTATTTTATCATTTTAATATTTTAACATCATTTTTTTTCATTATGATTCATATTTTGTCCTTATTTTTTTAATCATGGTTGTACGTATCTTTATTTTAATGACTAATTCTTTGTTATTATGATTACATGTTAGTATGATTTATGTTTTGTTTTTTAAACATATTTTTTAAGTATAAATTAGGTTTTGTAGAAACCCATTTTTAATTTGATTTAGGTTCTTTATTATAATTGTAACATTATTATGAAAACTTCCTTTTCTATTCTTATTGGTCTTATTTTAACACTTAGTTTCTAAAGTTTAAATGTGGTTTGAAATTGCTTATTTCTTTATGATAATTACTATTTTATTATGATGTTTTATAAAATGTGTATGTTTTTTTTTTCTTTATGATATTATTATATCATTATGATGTTTTTTCTTTATGAGATTTATTATATCATTATGATGTTGTTTTTAAATTTTAAGTGTTTTCTATTTTTTGTTTTACCATAACATTCAATTTCTTTATATACTTGTCTGTGATCTTTATCTTAATAACCAATTATTTATTATAATGATTGTTTTTTACATACTATAAACTTATATCTGCTATGATCCTTTTTTTATTTATGAAAAATCAAGTAAATGGTTCTTCTTTTTTTTTTTTTTTTCCTTTTATAAAAGATTTTGCTTCATCTTTTTTTTTTTTTTTTTGTGATTGTTCCTTTCCTTTTATCAATTCTTTATTTGTTTTTTTTTTTTTTCAATTCTTTATAAAAGGGTAATGTGATATTTATACGTATTAATTTAGATATTCATGTAAATAAAAAAAAATTGCTATTTTTTAAATCATGGCCTCTAATTTAGACATTCATATAGATAACTATTTTTTATACTTTTTAACAATCACATACCATTTTTAATCAAACACATATTTCCAAACGACCAATTCATTTTCAATGAAAAACATTTTCAAAACTCTAACCCCAATTGGTGTTCCAAATGGCCCTTTAGTATAATTAAAAAAAAAAAAAGAAGATAAATTACTAGATTGGTCTCCGAACTTTTTTTCATTGTCGGAAAGCTCCTTAACGATTAAAATATTGCTACATATGTCCTTCACGTTAATCATTGAATAAAATCCATTAGTTTTTATCATTTTTTGACCAAATTACTAACAGATTTCGTTTAAAAATTAACAAAAATTACTATTTTAGCAACAATTTAATAATTTAGGGGGCATACCTTGTTCTTTTTTTTGTAGCTAGAATAATCATAAATTATTAAAAAAAACGTTATTATAGTAGTCCTTTTCAATTAATTTTTGGACGGAATCCTTAGTTAGCATCATTTTTTGACCAAATTACTAACATATTATATCTAAAAATTAACAAAAAAATGACTATTGTATCAACATTTTAAAATTGGGCATTCCAACTACGAAAAAAAATTTAGGGACCAAAATTATGCAAAGTTAAAAGTCTACGGATTGAATAAGTAATTTATCCAAAAAAAAAATTTTTGCATGCAAAACGATGGTTGATTACTACTGGATATCGTTATTACTTACGTCGCAGTCTGATTTCATATTTCATTATTTTTTTTATTTATTTTGGAAAGTCTTGTAATTTGTGATTTTTATTTTAAATTTCTGATAATTTTAAAATCTTCTCGATTGGGTTGTACAAACTTCCAGGAAATAAGATGGAGGGCATTAAAACAGAAATTACACACATCAAAAGAAATTTCTTTTCTTTCCTAGCTTTCGTCGTTTGTGATTTTTTTTTTTTCTTTTCATTTTGTTTAGATATGTTTTTACACTCTCTAAATTTTTACTTTGAAATCTTTTATACCTTTAATTTTATAAATTTGTGTCACCAAATACTTTTTTTTTTCTTTTATCCATATTAATATTGGGTGAAATTTTTTTTAAATATAAATTTTCCTTCATCTTTTAATGTATTATTTAATTGAATCTGATTTTTATAACCACAATTTTTAAGGGTAAATTTCATTAATAGCACCTCTGGAGAAAATAATATTAAAATCAGCACCACCTTTTATTCTCTTCAGTTCTAGCACTGCCACGTCAGATATGTGGGGCCCAGTAGCATTTAATGTGTGCAAATTTCCACGTTTACCCTCATCTCCCTCGTATGCCCCAAAAAAATTTCCAAACCAGCATTTACAGTGTTTTAGAGAGAGAAACTGAAATCGAGAAAGAGAAAGAGTTGTTACCGCCGGGAACCACACGGAAACCGCCAGAAACCACCACGAAATCAATCCATAAACCGCTCCGACGCCTGTGAACGTCAGAAAATCTTCAAAAACCGTTAAATGTCGAAAGACACGAAATTGACCTGCGACAAACAGCACTGTTATGACCGGACGGTCACTACGATTATGATCGTTAAGTTATTCACGATACCTCGTGACAAGAGGAACGGTCATAACCGTTCTGACCGAGTGGTCATAACAGTTATGACCGCAACTCTATACCGTGAGACGACAAGAGTAACGGTCATAACCGTTCTGACCGAGTGGTCATAACTGTTATGACCGCAGCAACACTATACGTGAGTCGTCAAGAGCAACGGTCATAACCGTTCTGACCGGATGGTCATAACAGTTCTGACCGCAACATTATACCTCGTGTAGAAAAGTAACGGTCATAACCGTTCTGACCGAGTGGTCATAACTGTTATGACCGCAACAACACTATACGTGAGTCGTTAAGAGCAACGGTCATAACCGTTCTGACCGGATGGTCATAACAGTTATGACCGCAACACTATACCTCGTGTAGAAGAGTAACGGTCATAACCGTTTTGACCGTCCGGTCATAACTGTTATGACTTCGTCCCTAAACCGTACACAACTATAACGGTCGTAACCGTTATGACCTGTTGGTCATAACGGTTATTACCTCACCCTATACCGGTCACAACAGTTATGACCAATAGGTCAAATCAATAATGACCGCAACCCTATACCGTACACATGAGTAACGGTGTTTACCGTTATTACCATCAGGTCATACGATTATGACCCCTCTCTATACCGGTCATAATCGTTATGACCGGGTGGTCATAACGGTTATGACCTAGCTCTATGTCGTGAACAAGAGTAACGGTCATAACTGTTATGACCGCGACTCCCTTTATCAATATTCTAGAATTAACGTTCACTTTTTTCTATATAACGATTTATCTATATTTAAAATATTATTTTATTGAGATAACAGGTCATGAAATTATCAAGTTATAAATTAAAATTAAAAATGTTATGCATTTTAAATGAATGTAATGGGCATTTTAGAGATCTGGTCATAACTCTTTTGACCACCTGGTCATAACAGTTATGATCTCGATCCCTATGCTTATTTTGTCAACTTTCACAGTTTACAACAAATACCAAAAAATTACAACCAAATAATTTTCTATACAATGAATAAAAAATGGGTGTGCCTATTTAGAGTCTGTTAAATGGAAATACAATGATAAAAAATTGGTGTGGCTCGATGCTTTCAGTCTATATCCGGCTCATCATCACTTTTATAATCTCCGGCAAGCTTCCGCTTCGCATGAGCCCACAAGTAACATGCTAGGCACTCCCGAAAGAGTTGCATCCTTTCATGAAGTACCCAATAGCTGACATCCCTCCCTTCTATCAAGCATTCAGCATTTTTAATTGTAAACACGTCAGAGTCACCCCTGATGCACGAATAAAAGAAAACAACATAATGAACATAAGCATCTCAGGCACCAAGGCAACAAGGCAACATTAAATATTAAATAATCAAAACATAAAAACACTAGTACCTACCCATTGCCCTGTTTAGGGATATCTTTCCTGATGGTGACCAGTATTGCGTACGTTCCGGGAGGATCACGTGGTTTAATATCGAATAAACTGACTTGAGTAGCCAGCAGTGGAATGAACTCTGATAAACACTCGACTCCCTCTCGGACCTTCTGATTGTGAGGGCCTTCATGCTGCATAGAGTCATACACCTCAATTGTTCAATCGGTCAGTTCGAGCTTTACTAATATCCAATGCTGCATTGTACCCAAGTTTAACAGTATTAGCAAAGTGTTCAGATCAAACCACGTAGTCCCACACTGGCCAGAGATGCCAAGCATGATCTTCATTAAAGTTTCACAGGTCCCCCAATCAAACGTATCTGGTGAACGCCGGTAGACAGGCCACATTGCAGCAACCTTTGTACTGAAATGCGTGTCTACCGTTGTCACCTTTCGTTCTTGCAACTTGGGATACTGCTTGATCTTCTTCCTCAGGTAGTAAAACGCTACATCAATGTGCTGAATACACAAAAGAAAAGCAATTAACGATAAATATTAATATGACCGTCAAACAATGTACCTTCTTGACCGTAATAATTGACATAAAAATCACGACATTGATTACAAAACAGTTAATAACACCACTTACTTCATCCCATAGCCAAACAGGTTGGGTTGCCAGTTCATAATACCAAGTTTTTTTGTCCACCGTCATGACTCCGAGGTCGTGGGGTTTCTCCAATGGGTCATGCTTGGCATTGAATCTGGGAGGCCGTGGACTGAAAGACAAATATTTACTGTGGTGATATCATTATCAATATAATATGGATATATTACAAACTTACATATACCTCAATTCGAACGGACAATTATCAGTTATAAACAAATTACCCTGGTGGAGTCTTCTTCAACGCCCCTTTACTCATCCACTCCCTAAACGACTCTAGCATGTCAGCCAGAGGTATATCTTCTAGGCTCGGTGGGAGGGCACAAACAATCTTACTCGGTTCATGCACCAGGGAGCCAACATCGAACTTAGCTCCCCTCGGCCGTTGGCCAAGCCTTGAGAGTCTGGCCCTCTTCTTCTTAGGGACCTATAAATGACATATCAAACGAGTTAAAATAATCGGTTACTCTAATGAACCTGGTTTTTAGGGTATGGATATTCGTAACAACCACTTCACCCGTGCTGTCCTCCTTGGCCTGGCTTGCAGGATGCACAACATCCTGTCCACTGATGACCATCTTAGCATCTTTGCCTTCTTTCTTTCCCTTATGCAGGTGAGGCATGCTCTCCTCCTTGATGTAATCAAGTGGGACAGATTGTACCATCTCTTCCCCTTGGGAAGTTGCTTCCCACTTTTCCTGTGTGGATTAACAACATGTCACATCATAAAAAACTACCTTGTCTCTGTTATATACAAAAATTATCATGTGCCTATATATATGGTACACTCAAATTTAAAATACAGTCGTACCTTGTTACTCTCCTCCTCAACAGGTTGATGGGATGCAACAACCTTTTCGCCCGTTAGGAACTCCATGGCTGCTTGCTCACCTATGTCAGCAGCGGCCACGAGGTCGGCCTCGATTAACACCTTACCTAGCAAGCCGGTGGCGATGTCATCTGACACATTATTCAAAGCATCCGACTCATGCTTTGGAACATCCAACGGCTACCTACTGGTGACTGGAGTTCTGGTCTCTGCCTTTCCTTGTCCCTGCTGCCTCATGTTGTCTTTCAACATCATGATAACCCGTCGCAGCAGTTTGTTGGACTTTTGCTGATCCTTTTTAAGAGCCAGTAGACTCTTGTTAATTGAGGCCACCTGTCCTTGGATCTCTTCTTTAAACTCCTGCCACTCGGAGTTTGGTGCGGAGCTTGATTGGGGAACAGGTGGCTTGAGAAGTAATTGAGGCACAGGCATTGGGTTCTTCAAAAATAGGCGCGCAAGCCATGGGTCCTTCAACTCTTCTGCTGTGGGCATCATCCCAACACATTTCGGCTGCACACATAACAATAACTTTTTGTCAAATAACTGTATACGGTCATTACAGTAATGACCATCCTGGCTTTTCTGTAATGACCAATACGATGTAAAGGGTTGGTCATAACAGTTATGACCAAACTGTCATTACTGTTATGACCATGTCCTAACTGTATTGACCACCCGGTCATAACTGTTATGACCGTTTGGGCATTACTGTTATGACCAGCCGTTCATATCATTTTATTGACCAAACACTCTAGTGACGAACCTATAAATGAGGACCAAACATTTGTAATTGACACGCTTTATAAATTCTTTAAAAATCACCTGAGTATCTCCAATCGCGGTCAAAGCCCACATAACGTCATCAAACTTGACGTTATCCACGGTCATCCACGACAGCATACGCGGCATGGCGTTCTCGTAATTGGTTGTGAATCTGGAGGCTATGGTTGGGATGCTCTCATATGCCCAAACCAGTAAGGCATGGGGAAAGCCCGCAATACTATAATACGATGGCTGGGATTTTTTCAGTTGTCTTCTCTTCGAAGACGTTCTGTTGTCAATCGCGGCACAGATTGCAGACCCGGTTGCCTCCCACGAGAGCACGCCCCAAGGGAACTCATTGAAGGCCTCCAATTTGTCGGCCAGGGCAAAAAACTTCGGGTCTATCTTGACGGAGTTCGCATTTGACAGAGGAATGCAGAACATGACGTATAGTAGACTGAGCTTGATGGCGTCTTCATCGTCGTCAAAGTTCGCATTCGACATTTGTAGCTCCAAATTTTCCCTTGACACACCTCTCACCGTCTGGAAATACCTTGTAATTAATCTGGGTTCGGCCATCGGTGGGACATGAGTAGACCCAACACATTTCATCCCCGTTATTAGGCCAAATTCGATGATGGAAAACCTACCCAATTGTTCACCAACCTGAAACCACAGAGCATCACCATCGTCACTGTGATCCGTCAGGCGCATGACAATGTTGTGGAACAGCTGGCCAGCCCATCCAAGTCTATCTAACTGCAGGAAGTGTTGAATGCATGGCTGCTGCATGACCAACTCATACTGTCGGGGAGACAACCAGTCTGTTAAATTTCTTAATGTCTCCCTAATGTTAACGAAGGTATTTATCTTTGCCCGGGTAATTTGACCATCGGGTACTCGTCGATTGTACTGAACCTGCATATATGGTAACATGATATAGTCATTATAGTAACCTAAATTAACATAATTTTTCATTACATTATAAACAATTTTATTTAAAGCAGTAGGCACATTAAACTCAATAAATATTAATATGACCAGCAAGTTATAATGAAACTGACCTTCCTTAATAGCAAAGAACCCATGTCATTCGCATTATGACCGAGTGGTCATAATGAAAATGACCAACCGAAATAGGTTCGGTTAAGGAACCCAGGTCAATTTCATTTGGACCGCCAAGTCATAATGAAATTGACCAACCAAAATAAGGAACCCAAGTCATTTTCATTATGACCACCGAGTCATACCTAATTTATATCATAGAACCTATGATTATGACGACCATAAATAACGAACATGACTATCCGATCTAGCTTAAACTCAGTAATATATATATAAGAATATGTACATGAGCAGATAAACTTCGCGGAAACTATTTACAAAACAGTTTCTACATTTCTAAAACATATTCTTTTCATCATCTCGAATACAATAGTGGGATATCGTTAATCTGACACATAAAAATTAAAACTTTTGTCTTTGTAGGCAATAAAAATCGCACATCCCTAATGAGGAAAAAAATAACGTCGACTTTATAACCATAAAAACATAAATAAACTTTTTTACCCCATCAGGTTCGGTTGTATTCTGTTCTACGTCGCATGTCAACTCCAGTGAGATGTTTGGGTCTAGCATGTTGATGTCTCCATGCTTTCTCTTCAACCCTTCAGCAACCACCCCTGTCTCAATCTCTGGGGCCGGGTTTTCGGATGATTGCCCTCGGCTGCCGGGTTTCTCGATGTTTTCCTCAGCCATTTGCTTCGACATAGACAAGTCTTGTATGTTAACAGACGTTGAAAGAGTATAGTGCAGACTATAAAGGGCTTTGTTGGCGGTTAAGGATGGTTTTCTGAGCGGTTATTGGGGTGAAACGAAGGAAATACAATTCTTTCTCTCTCTAGATCCAGAGTTTCTCTCTCTAAAACACTGTAGAAGTTGGTTTCAAACAAGGGTAATTTTTAGGTCTTTCGAGGGGAAGGTTACCTTTAGGCGGGTGGAGTTGATGGAAAATCTTGGTTTTGGCGACATTAAATCTGCGGGGCCCATCATAAACGACTGTTGCTATTCACCGATACGGTAATTTTAATGATGACCAGACGGTCATAACGATTATGACTGCTATGCTATAATGTGATAAACGGTAATAACAGTTATCACTAGAGGGTCATAAATTTTAAGACCGCTTATTCACTATATAACAGTGTAAGTCTCGACTGTTGGTATTCCTAAAAAACATTATAACCTCTCGGTCATAACAGTTATGACCCAGGTTCTTCCTCTATACGATATAGAACCGGGTCATAACCATTATGACCAACCGGTCATAACGGTTATGACCCAGGTTCTCCTATACGATAAAAACCAGGGTCATAACCATTATGACCACCCGGTCATAACGATTATGACCCAGGTGCTTCTATACGATATAGAACCGGGTCATCACCATTATGACCACCCGGTTATAACGGTTTTGACCCAGGTGCTTCTATACGATATACAACCCAGGTCATAACCATTATGACCATCCGGTCATAACGGTTATGACCCAGGTGCTTCTATACGATATAGAACCCGGGTAATAATCATTATGACCATCCGGTCATAACGGTTATGACCCAGGTGCTTCTATACGATATAGAACCGGGTCATCACCATTATGACCACCCGGTCATAACGGTTTTGACCCAGGTGCTTTTATTCAATATAGAACCCGGGTCATAACCGTTATGACCATCCGGTTATAACGGTTATGACCCAGGTGCTTCTATACGATATAGAACCGGGTCATCGCTATTATGACCATCCGGTCATAACGGTTATGACCCAGGTGCTTCTATACGATATACAACCGGGTCATCACCATTATGACCACCCGGTCATAACGGTTTTGACCCAGGTGCTTCTATACGATATAAAACCCAGGTCATAACCGTTATGACCATGCGGTCATCACGGTTATGACCCAGGTGCTTCTATACGATATAGAACCGGGTCATCACCATTATGATCATCCGGTCATAACGGTTATGACCCAGGTGCTTCTATACGATATAGAACCGAGTCATCACCATTATGACCACCCGGTCATAACGGTTTTGACCCAGGTGCTTCTATACGATATAGAACCCGGGTAATAATCATTATGACCATCCGGTCATAACGGTTATGACCCAGGTGCTTCTATACGATATAGAACCCGGGTAATAATCATTATGACCATCCGGTCATAACGGTTATGACCCAGGTGCTTCTATACGATATAGAACCGGGTCATCACCATTATGACCACCCGGTCATAACGGTTTTGACCCAGGTGCTTTTATTCAATATAGAACCCGGGTCATAACCGTTATGACCATCCGGTCATAACGGTTATGACCCAGGTGCTTCTATACGATATAGAACCCGGGTAATAATCATTATGACCACCCGGTCATAATGGTTTTGACCCAGGTGCTTCTATACGATATAGAACCGAGTCATCACCATTATGACCACCCGGTCATAACGGTTTTGACCCAGGTGCTTCTATACGATATAGAACCCGGGTAATAATCATTATGACCATCCGGTCATAACGGTTATGACCCAGGTGCTTCTATACGATATAGAACCCGGGTAATAATCATTATGACCATCCGGTCATAACGGTTATGACCCAGGTGCTTCTATACGATATAGAACCGGGTGATCACCATTATGACCACCCGGTCATAACGGTTTTGACCCAGGTGCTTTTATTCAATATAAAACCCGGGTCATAACCGTTATGACCATCCGGTCATAACGGTTATGACCCAGGTGCTTCTATACGATATAGAACTGGGTCATCACCATTATGACCACCCGGTCATAACGGTTATGACCCAGGTGCTTCTATACGATATAGAACCCGGGTAATAATCATTATGACCACCCGGTCATAACGGTTTTGACCCAGGTGCTTTTATTCAATATAGAACCCGGGTCATAACCGTTATGACCATCCGGTCATAACGGTTATGACACAGGTGCTTCTATACGATATAGAACCGGGTCATCACCATTATGACCATCCGGTCATAACGGTTATGACCCAGGTGCTTCTATATGATATAGAACCGCGTCATCACCATTATGACTACCCGGTCATAACGGTTTTGACCCAGGTGCTTCTATACGATATAGAACCCGGGTAATAATCATTATGACCATCCGGTCATAACGGTTATGACCCAGGTGCTTCTATACGATATAGAACCGGGTCATCACCATTATTACCACCCGGTCATAACGGTTATGACTCAGGTGCTTTTATACGATATAGAACCGGGTCATCACCATTATGACCATCCGGTCATAACGGTTATGACCCAGGTGCTTCTATACGATATAGAACCGGGTCATCACCATTATGACCACCCGGTCATAACGGTTTTGACCTAGGTGCTTCTATACGATATAAAACCCAGGTCATAACCATTATGACCATGCGGTCATAACGGTTTTGACCCAGGTGCTTTTATACGATATAGAACCGGGTCATCACCATTATGGCCATCCGGTCATAACGGTTATGACCCAGGTGCTTATATACGATATAGAACCGGGTCATCACCATTATGACCACCCGGTCATAACGGTTTTGACCCAGGTGCTTCTATACGATATAGAACCCGGGTAATAATCATTATGACCATCCGGTCATAACGGTTATGACCCAGGTGCTTCTATACGATATAGAACCGGGTCATCACCATTATGACCACCCGGTCATAACGGTTTTGACCCAGGTGCTTTTATTCGATATAGAATCCAGGTAATAATCATTATGACCATCCGGTCATAACGGTTATGACCCAGGTGCTTCTATACGATATAGAACCGGGTCATCACCATTATGACCACCCGGTCATAACGGTTTTGACCCAGGTGCTTTTATTCGATATAGAATCCAGGTAATAATCATTATGACCATCCGGTCATAACGATTATGACCCAGGTGCTTCTATACGATATAGAACCGGGTCATCACCATTATGACCATCCGGTCATAACGGTTATGACCCAGGTGCTTCTATACGATATAGAACCGGGTCATCACCATTATGACCACCCGGTCATAACGGTTTTGACCTAGGTGCTTCTATACGATATAAAACCCAGGTCATAACCATTATGACCATGCGGTCATAACGGTTTTGACCCAGGTGCTTCTATACGATATAGAACCGGGTCATCACCATTATGACCATCCGGTCATAACGGTTATGACCCAGGTGCTTATATACGATATAGAACCGGGTCATCACCATTATGACCACCCGGTCATAACGGTTTTGACCCAGGTGCTTCTATACGATATAGAACCCGGGTAATAATCATTATGACCATCCGGTCATAACGGTTATGACCCAGGTACTTCTATACGATATAGAACCGGGTCATCACCATTATGACCACCCGGTCATAACGGTTTTGACCCAGGTACTTTTATTCGATATAGAATCCAGGTAATAATCATTATGACCATCCGGTCATAACGATTATGACCCAGGTGCTTCTATACGATATAGAACCGGGTCATCACCATTATGACCACCCGGTCATAACGGTTATGACCCAGGTGCTTTTATTCGATATATAACCCGGGTTATAACCGTTATGACCATCCGGTCATAACGGTTATGACCCAGGTGCTTCTATACGATATATAACCGGGTCATCACCATTATGACCACCCGGTCATAACGGTTATGACCCAGGTGCTTCTATACGATATAGAATCCGGGTAATAACTATTATGACCACCCGGTCATAAGGGTTATGACCCAGGTGCTTTTATTCGATATAGAACCTGGGTCATAACCGTTATGACCATCCGGTCATAACGGTTATGACCCAGGTGCTTCTATACGATATAGAACCCGGGTCATAACCGTTATGACCACCCGGTCATAACGGTTATGACCCAGGTGCTTCTATACGATATAGAACCGGGTCATCACCGTTATGACCATCCGGTCATAACGGTTATGACCCAGATGCTTCTATACGATATAGAACCCGGGTCATAACCATTATGACCACCCGGTCATAACGGTTATGACCTAGGTGCTTCTATACGATATAGAATCCGGGTAATAATCATTATGACCATCCGGTCATAACGGTTATGACCCAGGTGCTTCTATACGATATAGAACCGGGTCATCACCATTATGACCACCCGGTTATAACGGTTATGACCCAGGTGCTTTTATTCGATATAGAACCCGGGTCATAACCGTTATGACCACCCGGTCATAACGGTTATGACCACCCGGTCATAACGGTTATGACCCAGGTGCTTTTATTCGATATAGAACCCGGGTCATATGGTCATAACGGTTATGACCCAGGTGCTTCTATACGATATAGAACCGGGTCATCACCATTATGACCACCCGGTCATAACGGTTATGACCCAGGTGCTTTTATTCGATATAGAACCCGGGTCATAACCATTATGACCATCCGGTCATAACGGTTATGACCCAGGTGCTTCTATACGATATAGAACTGGGTCATCCCCGTTATGACCACCCGGTCATAACGGTTATGACCCAGGTGCTTCTATACGATATAGAACCCGGGTCATCGCCGTTATGACCACCCGGTCATAACGGTTATGACCCAGGTGCTTCTATACGATATAGAATCGGGTCATCACCGTTATGCCCATCCGGTCATAACGGTTATGACCCAGGTTCTCCTATATGATATAGAACCGGGTCATCACCATTATGCCCACCCGGTCATAACAGTTATAACCCAGGTTCTCCTATATATGGAACCGGATCATCACCATTATGACCACCCGGTCATAACGGTTTTGACCCAGTTTCTACTATACTATATAGAACCGGGTCATAACCGTTATGACCCACAGGTTATAACGGTTATGTTTGAGGTTTTTCTTGACCACATAGAGTTCGGTCATTATAGTTATGACCTCCCGGTGTTAACGGTTATGACCGATACTCCAAAATCCAACATGGTTTCAAAGTTGCATGCTTATTGTTGCAAATTACGCTGGGCAGAAAACAATTATAATGAAACTACGCTGATAACATACATGCTTCTTTATCGTGATAAAAATACAGGTATTGTTATGATGTTACACGTACACGGAATAAATAACAATTTTTTTTTTTATTGTGAAGGTGAAAACATCTGGTGTAAAAGCTAAAAGTAAAATTGCTGGGCATTTCATTACATCTGCGAACTGGATTTTGTGCCCGAAATCCAGTTCGTTTTTGTTTGATGTTTTCGTAAGGGTACTGGGTTGGTACAGGTTTCTTGGTTGTGACCATAACTATTACATCTACCACATCGAATGGGATCGGGTTCTTCTCCCTGGGACAATATCCTACGAACCAGTGACCTTTCGGGCTGACGTTTTTCCTTGGGAGGATTCACAACTTGCGATTTGACGTCTTCAGAAACATCCCAGCCCTCTGCGCTTCCAATCGGATGGACTACATGTGCATAACATGCATATAGAAAGTCTTTAGTATAGTAATCAGAGCAATAATTGTATGGATCAATCCGTCGGTAGTTACACACGGCCATTGCATGAGCGCAAGGAATTTGATCAACCTGAAATCGTTTGCAGGTACAGGTCCGTTCGCTCATATCAACAATAAATATTTGGCCTGCGTTGTTGGTGACAGAGTACTCATACTGATCGGTTGGCCGCGGCTGTAAGACATGGAATTTTAAGATGTTAGTTTTTTCGATCTTATACAGTTTTGGATGAAAAAATTTTGAATCCTCTCGTCATTATGTGGCATTTATCACATACCGTTACTTTTAGACCGTGCGCGAAGTTGGTTCGAATCAAGTGCTCTGCATTTGGGGCCAATTTTGATTTTATGTTGAGTACCTCTTCACGTCTTTGGACAAACTATCTTTGCAGTAGTTGCCTCAACCATTCCACCAAGAATCCAACTGACATGAGTCTGGCTTTCCGATCCACACTGTTTAATGACTCCACGATATTGGTTGTCATGATTGCATACCTCCGTCCACTGAAGTACGCGCGCGACCACTTTGTAGGATCGGCCTGCAGAAGGTATCGATGCATGTCGGCGTTACGACTACGGATGGATTCCATATGCCGATTGTGCTCACTTAGCAGATATGACCTGGCTGCGCCATCAAAATAGGCCTTCAGAGGGCCTTTGAAGTCTTTGTACCTAGTCTTCAGGTTTGCAGCCAGGTGTTGGATGCATATCCCGAAGGCAGCATCTGGAAACACGAGGTTCGCTGCATTCTCGATACCCTTATGCCTATCAGCCACAATAGCAAGGGAATCTCGACTGCCGATTGAATCCCTTAGCTTCTCGAAGAACCATTGCCATGATTCATTGCTCTCCGACGGAACGATACCAAATGCAAGTGGAAATATGGAGCCATTTGCGTCGTGACCGCATGCAGCAAATAGCATTCCTCCGAACCTAGCCTTCAGTGTAGATCCATCAACCATAATTACTGGACGACAATAAGGCCAACCGTGCTTTGAAGCAGCTAAGCACATGAAAAGGTATTTGAAACACTGTTCTGAGTCTGTCTCAATGTGAATGTCGGAGTCATGATTTTTGCTCTTAACGATTTCAGCCCACGTGGGCAGACCTGTAATTATGACAAAATCAATATCATGATGTTGGTTATATAGGTTATAATGATAGTCAGGGGTATTATCTGAGTATGACTCTGCATCATCGCCCCTCAGGATTGTTAGTGCAGCTTCATTCGCTCGCCATACTCTAAGATAGTTGAAATGTACTCCAAATTCGGACTGCATGTCTCGCTGTATTTCGCGAGGTCTATACGAGGTATTTGTTGGGTCCAAGAATTTTCTCTTAACACACTCGCCGATCATCCAGCTCTTCGCTTGACGATGTGCACCTTGAACGATTTCAAGTGAACAAGTATGGACGGAGTCGAACCTCTTCACAACAGAAAATTCACTACTTCTCATCCTAGTCGCACGCAATTGCCTCGGATAACCTTCATGATCTATACATATCACGTGTAACAGAGTAGAGTTCGACCTCTTCACCTTGAATTGATAGTGTTTAGTCATTGCATCGTGATGAAGATGGTATTGCAGTAACTTTTTGTTCTCAAAAATAACATTTACGCTCATCGTGACAGGTGTTAAATCCGCCACAACTACTGGGCTGGAAAAACTATCACTACTAGGTACATCCTTAAACTGAGATATAATATGATCGGCAATAGAATGGGCTCCAATGCTGGGTGTGGCACTCTTCTCGTTTGAATTACGAGCAGCATCATTATCAGTCACTCGCCCGGCTTTACAATCATCATGGCCTACCTCTGAGTCAGGGTTGAAAACATGATGTTCCAGTTCAATCCCATGGTCATTGTGCAGATCCAGTCATACTATCGGAGAAGGGATGTGAGGAAGAGTGGTTATGAGCTTACTGTCCTTTACAGGTTGGAGGGCTTCATCGCTCTGTCCACCCACCATAGAAGGTTGAACGTCAAGGTGGTTGCTTTCCCCTACATCCGGTGGCATGCCTTCGGCCGCAGACTCTTCAAATACATTTGATGGAAATTGGAAATTTATTTAGCACGTGAACATCTTTCTTCTTCAATTGTATGTATAATTTAACGTCAGCATCACATTGTATCCTCACGGGAGGCAGCCCAGGTTCAACAATGTATCACATGACTATCGTCTTCTCTAGGCGACTAATTCCAATAACACCTCTGACCATCTGAATAAGATCAACATATGTTGCGGTCTCGGGCAGCAATATTCCCTTCATATCGCCACCAACATATCTCGATGTGCCGTCCCATTGACCATTATAGTTGATGAAAACACAAACGTCCTGCATTACTGGATTTTCAACTGCAAGAATTTGGTCATATTATGTTAGTTGTGATATATATATAGCGAGTTAACAAACCGGTCACAATTATAACGACCGGAAGGTCATTATGCATTGTGACCGGTATTTATTATGTATTCGCATTTGACTTCTTATATAACAAAACCGGTCACAATAATATTGACCTGTTGGTCATTATGCAAATGACCGAACTCTACTTCAACCGGTCACAACAGTTATGAACGGACGGTCATTATGCAATTGACGGCACAAAGTGCCGGTCATATTTGTCATTGTGCAAATGACCAGATAACTATTATATAGAGTTTATCGCACGACCAGAAGACACACAGGTCATACAGAGATCGATAAAACCCCAGATAGTTTGTCAGATATATAATTTTTAGAATTTGATTAATTTCAAAACACACACACATTTAGACCATGTAATAACAAATAAATGAAAGAAAGAAGCAGCAATACCTCGGCACCACGTGATTGGCAGTGGGAAGATATCTACTAAACTGAATGCCCTGCAGATGTGGCCATTCGGGTTGGTTAAACAGAGTGAACGAAGATTGTGTTAGATTTGTTGGAGTTAGAGTAAGTGATGATCAGTGGGTAATGGTGCATGGTGGGTTAGTGAGCCTTCAGTTATAGAAATGAGGGGAATACGGGGAAAGCAGACGTTTAAAATTTATATCTAATGGTACTGTGGCTTCTATGTTGGTGTTGGTGGGGAGGGGGGGTGAGTGGGGCGGGAAGCTGGGAAAATTTCAGTTTAGGATTGGCTGAGTGCATATATGTCTTTATACATGTTTTCTGAAAACATATCTTTTTTTTAATAATATAAGGCATTTGCTAATTTTAGGTGACACGTCAATACAAGTGTAAGCAGCATAAATTTTATTATTTTTGATTTATAAATTGATAATTTAATGACCTAGGGCACCAATTTTTAAGAAATGATAATTTAGATACACAATTATATGGAAAAGACTGGTCATTAGATCGACAATTTTTCCATTCCACCAAGAGGTCATGACTGTTATGACCATACGGTCATAAAAGCGATGACCGTCGCTATTGGGACAATTGGTCATGATTGTAATGACCTGCTGGGCATAACAGTTATGACTGCTGGGCATAACAGTTATGACCGATACTCTAACTAGAAATAGAGAACGGTCATAACTGTTATGACCGTATGGTCATAACAGCGATGACCATCACTATTGGGACAGAGGTCATGAGTGTTATGACCTGATGGTCATAAGAGTAATGACGGATACTTCACGATAGGGAGAGAGAAAGGTCATAACTGTTATGAATATCCGGTCATAACGGTAATGACCCTTGTTAGACGCGAAGAGGGAACAACTGTTATGACCATCCGGTCATAACGGTAATGACCAACTCTTCTAGCAAACGATGGGAAGGTAGAGATGTCATAACAGTTATGACCGCCACTATTGGGACAGAGGTCATGACTGTTATGACCTGATGGTTATAACAGTTGTATTATAGGTCGGTCATATTTTAAGTCGAATAATTTGAATTTCATTTTCTACATTGATAATCATGGAACCCAATAAGATCATATTATTAATTATGATCAATTTTTTATAACAGTTATGACCTGATAATACAAATGTTATACCAATTAATTTATTATTGGTAATTTTTTATTTATAATTTTATTATTTAGTGGAAGGTTATACCAATTAAGGCATATTGGAACATGGACAATATTTTTTTTGTATTTTTTTAATCTGGAGTATTTCATGACAAGTTATAGCAATTAAGTCATTTTTTACGGCATTAAACATTTCGTAATTTTTGATTATTTGATTATTTAACTTTAATTTAATCCTTGATGGACCCTTTATCGATACAGTATTTTAAGAAGCATCAATTTTTTATGACTATTTATAATCTGATAATTTAATGACGTGTTATGGCAATGCTTTCATATTATATATATATATATTATTGTAAGGAAGAAGTGGCCATTAAATCGACGAGTTTGACAAAGGGAGAGAGATAATTACTGTTATGAAGAGAGAAAGGTCATAACTGTTATGACCGGACGGTCATAACTGTTATGACCGGACAGTCATAACAATTGTGACTGATACTATAGTTCACGCCAGGGACAGAGAAAGGTTATAACTGTTATGACCATACGGTCAAAACAGCGATGACCGTCACGATGGGAGAGTGGTCACAACTGTTACGACCGGATGGTCATAACGATAATGACCGTTACTCTAGTTAACGACTGGGAGAGAGGTCAAAACTGTTATGACCACCAGGTCATAACAATTCTGACAGTTAGTTTAGGAAGATAGGTCATAACAGTTATGACTATCCGGTCGTAATAGTTATGACCGTTACTCTAGTTAACGATTGGGAGCTATAAGCAGAATCTCTTTCTCTCACCGTCCCCAGATGAGTTAATCCATTATACTGTCGAGATTCACAGTAGCCTCTGACAGCCGCTCTCTGGCAAAGGTAACTTCAACATCACAGTTTTACCCTAATTTCTCTTGTTTTGTCAACTATCCTAGCCGAGCAAAATTCATATTCTTAATTGAAATGGTTTGAGTTCTATTAAAAGTTTCTATGTCCGGAGAATTGTTGAGCCCTTCGCAATTAGAAAAAGAATATCAAGATTGGGTTCTTCAGATGCACATGCAGTATGACGAAGAGGTTGTCGATGGCGAGGAGCAACTAGTTATTGTGGGCAGCCGTGTGAATACCAAAGATAATGGAATGTTCGGCTATTAAAATCTCAACATTCCATTAGCTTTGGTATTCACACGGCTGCCAACAATAACTAGTTGCTTTTCGCCCACGACAACCTATTCGTCATAGTGCATGTGCATCTGACGAACCCAATCTTGATATTCTTTTCTAGTTGCGAAGGGTTCAACAACTATTTGGACATAGAAACTTTTAATAGAATGCAAACCATTTCAATTAAGAATATGAACTTTGCTCGGTTAGGACAGTTGACAAAACAAGAGAAATTAGGGTAAAACTGTGATGTTGAAGTTACCTTTGCCAGAGAACGGCTGTCAGAGGCTGCTGTGAATCTCGACAGTATAATGGATTAACTCATCGTCGACGGTGAGAGAGACAGATTCCGTTTAAAGCTCCCTATCGTTATCTAAATCAAATTTCATAACCGCTATGACAGTGATGGTCATAACGGTTATTGCACCCTCTCCCTATACTAACGGTCATCTCTGTTATGATATGGTGGTCATAACAGTTATGACCTCTCCCTCCGTACTAAACTAGCGTATCGGTCATAACTGCTATGACCTCTCTCACTATCGGAGTAATGGTCATAACTGTTATAACATGGTAGTCATAACAGTTATGACCTCTCTCCCTATCGTGATTTACAGTAACGGTTAATACTGTCAGAACCGGATGGTCATAACTGTTATGACCTCTCTCTCTACATATCTAGTAGAGAGGAATGGTCATAACTGTTATGACCTGATGGTCATTATAAAAATGACCATCCGAAAAATTCAAAATGAGTCATTGTCATTATGACCAACAAGTCCGACTTCATGACCATCTGAAAATAAAAAAAAATACTGACTAACTCTATGTATTTTGCAAATATTTTCCAACAGATCTCTAAAAGGTGTAGTCTCATAAAAAAACACATATAAAAATGAAAACTTTTTTTCCCGCATCATCTAAGTTCTTAACCTTCTTACTGACAGTAACGGTTAATACTGTCAGGACCGGATGGTCATAACTGTTATGACCTCTCTCTCTACATATCTAGTAGAGAGGAATGGTCATAACTGTTATGACCTGTTGGTTATTATAAAAATGACCATCCGAAAATTTCAAAATGAGTCATTGTCATTATGACCAACAAGTCCGACTTCATGACCATCTGAAAATAAAAAAAAATACTGACTAACTCTATGTATTTTGCAAATATTTTCCAACAGATCTCTAAAAGGTGTAGTCTCATAAAAAAAACACATATAAAAATGAAAACTTTTTTTCCCGCATCATCTAAGTTCTTAACCTTCTTACTGAAAGCTATTAAAAACGTAAACTTTATAAACATAAAAACATAAATCAACTTTTCCTTGGCCGATGGGCTTTTAGATGCCGAAGCCGATACTCGGACACACCTCATTGCAGGAGTTGTGTTCTTCTCTCACATTTTCGTCGCCTTCGACATGGGGAGTAATTTTTTTTTTTTGAAGATTTCCGACGTTAACACACTTGCAGGCAGTTTATCAACGGATCTTCATGGTGGTTTCGGCCGGTTTCCGAGCGGTACCTGCTGGTTGCAACTCTCTCTCTCTCTATAGAATCGGGCTTTCTCTCCATATGTTTAGATTTTCTCTCTCTAAAGCCAGGTTGAAGGGTTTGATATAGGAAAGCGTGAGGGACAGTGACTCTTCGGCTGGTGAGAGACGCGGGTAACCCTGACCTTTGGTATTCCCTCGAAGATGGTGGGCCCCACAAAGCTGACGTGGCATTACTGTTGTGTACGGTGTAGGATAGAAGTCATAACAGTTATGACCTGACGGTCAATACGGTTACGACCGTTACTGTTGTGACCGGTATAGGGTGAGGTCATAATGGTTACGACCGTTATAGTTGTGTACGGTTTAGGGACGACGTCATAACAGTTATGACCAGACAGTCAAAACGGTTATGACCGTTACTCTTCTACACGAGGTATAGTGTTGCGGTCATAACTGTTATGACCATCCGGTTAGAACGGTTATGACCGTTGCTCTTGACGACTCACGTATAGTGTTGCTGCGGTCATAACAGTTATGACCACTCGGTCAGAACGGTTATGACCGTTACTCTTCTACACGAGGTATAGTGTTGCGGTCATAACTGTTATAACCATCCAGTCAGAACGGTTATGACCGTTGCTCTTGACGACTACGTATAGTGTTGCTGCGGTCATAACAGTTATAACCACTCAGTCAGAAAGGTTGTGACCGTTACTCTTGTCGTCTCACGGTATAGAGTTGCGGTCATAACTGTTATGACCACTCGGTCAGAACGGTTATGACCGTTTCTCTTGACGACTCACGGTATAGTGTTGCTGCGGTCATAACAGTTATGACCACTCGGTCAGAACGGTTATGACCGTTACTCTTGTCGTCTTACGGTATAGAGTTGA
This sequence comes from Ficus microcarpa, assembly GCA_025413485.1. Taxonomy (NCBI): domain Eukaryota; kingdom Viridiplantae; phylum Streptophyta; class Magnoliopsida; order Rosales; family Moraceae; genus Ficus; species Ficus microcarpa. The sequence goes on from CM046375.1 coordinate 10,787,988, forward strand.
GGTCATAACTGTTATGACTACTCGGTCAGAACGGTTATGACCGTTTCTCTTGTCACAAGGTATCGTGAATAACTTAACGATCATAATCGTAGTGATCGTTCAGTCATAACAGTGCTGTTTGTCGCAGGTCAGTTTCGTGTCTTTCAACATTTAACGGTTTTTGAAGATTTTCCGACGTTCACAGGCGTCGGAGCGGTTTATGGATGGATTTCGTGGTGGTTTTTGGCGGTTTCCGTGCGGTTCCCGGTGGTAGCAACTCTTTCTCTTTCTCGATTTCAGTTTCTCTCTCTAAAACACTGTAGATGCTGGTTTGGAAATTTTTTTAGGGCATGCGAGGGAGATGAGGGTAAACGTGGAAATTTGCACACATTAAATGCTACTGGGCCCCACATATCTGATGTGGCAGTGCTAGAACTGAAGGGAACAAAAAGTTGTGCTGATTTTAATATTACTCCATAGGTGCAATTAATGAAATTTACCCCAATTTTTAATTATCATATTAATTTTTTTATTTAACAAATTTGCCTTTGTTCTAACAACATTTTCTTTCCCTCATGTTTTTTTTCCCTTAATTTTCTATATAATAGTTCAGTGTGATTACTATTTAAAATTTTATCAATTTATTTACTATTTAAAATTTCGTCAATTTATTTTGATCATTTTGTAGGTTTTTTTTTTTTTTTTGGTTCATTTGTCTAAAATCTTGTCATTCTTCCTTTAAACTTGTCCCTATTAAAATAATTTTTTTTCAATTATAACTTCACTTTTTTCCTTCTACTTTTCCTTTTTTGTTTTTCTTATTTGCTTTAAATCTTATATTTTAATTATGTCTTATGGAAATACTTTTTCTTTATGATTTATATCTATTAAAATATGATTTTTTTTTCCCTCAAATGCATTGTTAGTTAATTTTTTTTTTCATTATATCTAAAAATTTAACAAATTTAACCTGCACATGCGTGGCACGTGCTCAGAAACTAGTGTTATAGAATAGTACACCCACAAGGCTCTTTTCTCTTTATTTTCTTGTAGTTCCAACGTTAAATAAGATTATTTATCGAATTTTGGCTACTCTTAGTCTCCTGCATTTCCTTTGAATTAGTGTTGTACATCTTTTATTAATTTATAAAAAAAAAAAAATCGAATAGTTTCAAGCTTAATATTATATAAGAACACATTTCAAATAATTTAATGCCAAATTCTTGTGTCAAAACTAACTTTAAGTATTTCGATTAAAAAAAAAAAACATTCTCTTCAATATAATGTTACTTTCACCGTTAGAATTGTAAACTTCGACATTTGATTGTTATTAGTTGATGTCTTGATTTTTTTTAATTAATCTTTTACTATAACTTTTAATTACTGAAAGTTTATTTTAAAAGTTTCAAAAAAATTAATAATAATGACAGAAGTTAGAAATTGAATTAAGACTTAATAACAATGATAAAAGTTACATAGGAATATTAGAAAAAACATTATGCTACAAAATATTATTTCATATCAAATATATAGGACTTTCACTTTTTTCTTATGATAAATACATATAACTAATTGGCATTTACTTTCGAGACGGTCAATGTGGCATAAAAGCACGTGCACTGGCTAGCTAGTGGTCTGAACAAGTAGTATATACGTCATGCACGAAATTTCATATATTGGAAAGTGTAGGGTATAGTTTGTCCGTTTCCATTGACTTGGGATAAAATAATAGAGAAGACTTGAGAAATTCATGCATCGATGGCTGTTCTTGCCGTCTATGTTTAGTTGCTATGAAGTTTCTTTTCTTTTTATTTATTTTTTATTTTTTATTTTTTCAATTCCTCTATAAAAGGAGTATTCCATACAAGGCATTGCTAAAAAAATTACAAGCAAATATACAAAATTTTTCCCTCCTAGAATAGACCATGCAGATTTGGTTGCTATGGCTGATTGCTTTAACAACCGCCGCAGCGGTGACGACAGTAGCCGCTCATTCGTCGTTACTGGCAGGCTTCGACGATCAGTTCTGTGGGCATCTAAAAGTTCCGTATCCCTTTGTTATGGTGGAGGATCGTGCCTTGGAAAAAAAATTCTTCATCAATTGTAGCAAATCAGGCAACGACTATACGCCGTATCTTATGAAGGGTAACCTTGTTGTTAAGAATATATCCCTTGATGGGGAAATGGAGATCATGAATTATGTAGCCAAAAACTGCTATAGCCAGAATGGAATGCGAACGAATAATACAAGGCCTAGGCTGCGGTTAAAGAAGTTCTTCACCATCTCCGACACCAAGAACAAGTTCTTCGCCATAGGCTGCGACACCTACGCAGCAATCAACGGCTCTCGAGGGAGCTACAGTTACACGACCGGCTGCTTGTCCTCGTGCCAAAACGGCGACTTCCTAACCGAGCGTTGCTCCGGAGTTGGATGTTGCCAAGTTTCCCTCCCTGGGGAATTGGTAAATATCAGCTTGAACCTGGGAAGCTTTTACGATCATCAGTATGTCTGGAGCTTCAATCCCTGCAGCTATGCCTTTGTGGTAAAAGATGGCGAGTTCAAGTTTTCGAAGACGAGTTTTGAATATCTAAACAAAACCAAAGAGCTTCCAATGGTCATTAATTGGTCGATTGGGAATGTGTCCTGCGGCAAAGCTCGGAATTTAAATAATTACTTGTGCAAAGCAAACAGCGAGTGCGTTCATGGTGTTAGATCTGGTTATCTTTGCCAGTGTAAGAATGGTTACGAAGGGAACCCCTACCATCCACGTGGTTGTACAGGTAATGCATTTCACTTGATTTTATCTTGCATAATCAATGATTAGATATAATACTTCTTTTATGGCCGAAAAATTGGGTTGATACGCAGTTTTTTTGACACTTGTTACATATCTATATCTCATGAACTTTAGATTTATTTTCATTTTGCTTTTTAAACTTTTAAAATGCCTACTCTATCCCCTGAATTTTAAATTAACCCCCGTTTAATTTACCCCTTCCATTATTATTTCAGTTAAAAACAGATCGGAAAAAAAAAAAAAAAGAGTGAGTTAGGTATAATTATTTGATCTTTTTCTAATATAGATTGGGTTTAGTAAGACTAATTCTTTTTTAGCCATATGTTTTTAACAAGAATCATAGAAAAAATGAGTTAAGTAAGACAAATTCAAAGTTTAGGACACAGAGTGGGACTTTTTAAAGTTCATGGGTAAAGATATCCGATAATGACTAAACTTTTTTTTTTTTTTTTTGGCTAGTGGGTGCCATTAAAATGTTGATTAATTCATTTAGTGATTAACCGTAATCATTCAGTGATGATCGGTAAAAATACATATCAATCAGCGATCGACCATTCATCAAGTGGTCAATTTTTGATTGACAATTTTTATTTTCTTAATTTAACAAAACTTAAGGCATTTATTAAAAAATTGATTTAGAAAAATTCCATTTTCCCACTTGTCCCTTCTATAGCTAATAAATATATATATATATATATATTACTATTGTTGAATTTATTTATTTATTTATTTATATTTTTTTTCAGACATTGATGAGTGCAAGGTTAAACCAGACGCTTGTATAAATGGTAAATGCATTAACATACCTGGGGATTTTAATTGCTCTTGTCATGAGGGGTACACTTGGGAGAACAAAACTTGTAAACCTAAGCCAAACCGTGAAGGTGGATCCAGCAGAGCTCTTCTCCACATCATTCCACTATGTAAGTCCATCCTTCTCTCTCTTTCGAAAAAAATTATATTTATTTTTCAAAGAAATACATTAGGAACATTGATTTTAATCTTAACTTTCGAATACCTACCTATGTGATATATGAATTGTCTTTTTTTTATTAATAAGTGTTCAAAATATTATCATATCAATTGATTGCAGTTATTATAAAAATATTACACATGAGTTGGTACTCAAAATGGGATTGGAGTTTATGTCTCTAGTACTACTTTTTTTTCAAAACAATTAAAAAATAATCTTATTTTATGAGTTAATTTTTTTTACTAAAAATCCTTAAAATATTTGTAATAATAAATATTTGTACAACATTTAAAACATTATTATCATTAGGAGATTTATAGGTAAGTATTCTTTTTTTTTTTTCAATTTTTTAATAAAATGACTGAGATTATTAAAAATTAATTAAAAATATCATTTTTTTTCTAGAATGATCGGGTTTTTTTTTTCTTAAGTAGTCAATCACTGATTGACGAGATAATATTATTAATTTGATCAATCAGTAATTGACTGTAGTGAATCATTTATTAATCATAACATAAATTATCAATTTTCATAGTCAATTATTAATTGACCATAATCAATCACTGACTGACTAAATTTGGAAAAAATAACAAACAGTCATTTTGCCAAGTAAAAAAAAAAAATTCGGTCGTCTATTATATTTGTGGACTAAAACAGGCCACAAGCCTAATTTTCCTATCAATTTTAATTATAATTAAAACTTCTCTTAAATTCCAAACAGATTATAACCTCTCAAGTCAAACTACAATTCAGAAGCAGAGAACAGAGAATAAAGGAAAGAGACAGTTTTTTTTTTTTTTTTAAATGAAACTTTTTTAAACGGAGAATGAAAAGTAAACTGAAACTTGACAACTACTTGGACAAGGAAAGATTGGAAAATAAATAAATAAAAAGGAAAGAAAAGAAAACAAGCAAACTTGTTGAGGTCGGATATATAGAGACTTAAAATCTACAACAGATATTTGTTATTAATTAAATGTGGTTGGATTTTTTAATTTTAGAATTTATGTTACTTTATTTTAAATTGATCAATGTTTCAAATAACTTTTGAAAATTTAATTATTAGGTATTATAAGAATTTTTTGAACATATTTACAGGAAAAAAAAAAAAAAAAAAGGCCTGCGGGGCCCCTAAAACCAATAATACGGAAGTTCAGGCTGCTACGGACGTAGCATAGGAGGAACGTGCCCCCACCTCGAAAAGCTAAAAAATACAAAATGAAAAAAAAATTTAAATGCAACTTATTTTCTCTATTTTTTAAAAAGATGTTTAGTGAATAAGTTTAATTTAAGATTTTTAAATTTTAATAGTAATTTTTCAAAAAAAATAAAAAACTTTTTTAGAAAAGATAAAAAAACTTTTTCAGAAAAATACAAAAATCATGATGAAAAAAATACAATTTAGCTTAAACCAAACTTTAAACCAAACACCCCCTAACTATGTTTGATTAGTTCAGTCTAATTAAAGATTTTCAAAATTTTTTAATATCTTTTTTTTTTAAGTAAATACATTTTTATTATTCACATCTTCAAATTTCTCTCAAAAATTTAAATTTTAAAAGTCCATAACTTTGTTAATTTAATACAAAATGAGATTTTTTTAAATTGTATAGAATTTCGAAAGGAACGTAAAAAAAAAAAGAATTCATAATGTTATTTTTTTCTAATACATTTCAAATTTTTATATTTTTTAATTCTAAATAATTCATTTTCAATCAAAGGTATAATTTCAAAACTCAACGTAACTCCGAACAAAATAGCTTCAAAACTCCAACTTATGTGGACCAATCAAATGGACCTAAATTTTGGGCCTTTTCCAAATTTTTTTGGACTTCCTGTTGGCCATTTTAGATTCATGGAGTTTTAATGAGCCTCTGTACCTTATTCTCCATAACCATATTCAACTTTCATAATTATCTATTTTTTTCCTCTATATTTTTTTCTTTATTCCTTTTACTTGTCTCTTCATTTCCTCCTTGCTTTCTTTCTCTCCAAGTTCCACTTGCATTATTTGTAATAATTTTATGATTCCCTTTCTCCCTAATCTCTCGTAAACAGGGATAGTCCTTTATTTTTTTACCACTATCTATTTATTCCATTTTCAACTTTTTCAATTTTTTTTCTTGAATTCGTTTCGTTCATATTGTTATCCAAATTACAATAAGACTTCAATTTAAAAGTTGGACGCTTGTTCTCCAAATTTATTAACTCTTCTACCATCAAGGGTTGAAAACTTAGAGATTCATTAACTTTATTTGATACGATTTTCATATTTTCTTCATTTATAAATTTTATCATTTTATGTGCCTCAATGGATTTAAAGTTTGACTCTGTCCTTGTGTGAAGGTGTAAGTATAGGTCTCTTAGCTCTGTTGGTTTCAAGTTTAATGATGCTATGGGGGATGAAGAAAAGAAAGCTGATTAAACTCAAAGAGAAGTTCTTCGAACAAAATGGCGGCATAATGTTGCAACAACGACTGTCCAATCACAGATCAGGATCTTTGGACACAACCAAGATCTTTACCCTGGATGAACTCAACATGGCTACAAACAACTTCCACAAGAGCAGAATTCTCGGTGAAGGAGGTTATGGTACGGTTTACAAGGGAGAATTAACGGATAACAAGTTGACGGTCGCCATTAAGAAGTCAAAAGTCGGAGCAAAAACTCAATCCGAGCAATTCATCAACGAGGTGCTCGTTCTCATGCAAATCAACCACAGGAATGTGGTTAAACTCTTGGGATGTTGCTTGGAAACCGAAGTGCCTTTACTAATTTACGAGTTCATTTCCAATGGCACTCTTTTTGAGCGAATCCACGGCGTAGGCAAAGAAGTATCCCCGCTTTCATGGGAATTGAGATTGAAAATAGCGGCAGAAGCCGCGGACGCTCTTGCATACTTACACTGCCAAACTAGCACGCCAATTGTACACAGAGATGTGAAGACGGCAAACATACTCTTGGACAATAGCTATACGGCAAAAGTTTCAGATTTTGGAGCTTCAAGGTTGATCCCTCTTGATCAAGAACATCAAATGCAAACATTTGTGCAAGGAACATTTGGATACTTGGATCCAGAGTACATGCATTCAAGCATACTAACCGAAAAGAGTGATGTATATAGCTTCGGAGTTGTGCTAGCAGAGCTACTAACTAGCAGGAAGGCACTATCTTTTGCTAGGCGAGAAAGTGACAGAAATCTCGCAAACTGCTTTGTCTCGGTAATGAAGAAGAATCGCTTGCTTGACATTCTTGACGTTGACATCGTCAACGACGGAAATCTCAAGGCTATGGAGGAAGTCGCCGTTCTTGCAACGAGATGTTTAAGGGTAAAAAGAGAGGAAAGGCCTACAATGAAAGAGGTAGCAATGGAGTTAGAGGGATTGAGAATTATGGAAAAGCATCCATGGCGAGAAGCCGATTTGTGTCCAGAAGAGACAGAGTCCTTGCTTGGATCATCTTTCAATCCTTTTTCTATTGACATCAATGGTGGTGAAACAAGCAGTACAACCGACTACAATAGCATGCAACAGCGGATGACGAATTCTTCTTATGGCTATGGGCGATAGATCTTTCTTCTCGTTGAATAATTTTGTAAAATATAGGATATATTTGTGTTTTGAATATGACAACTTTCAGTTTAGACCATAACAATTTTCAAAAATTTGTATCGATGTTATATATGTTGAAGCTTTCGAATTTTAGATGAGTGCATTCTGATATTATATAGCTACAGCGTGAATAAACAAATGCATAAACGTTTTGCAAATTCAATAAAAAGTTTTCTCATATTTTTAACATTCAACAGAAAATAGAATTTGAACCTTTCTTAACCTCATTTGAACAAAATTTTTAACACCAAGGTCATCCTAATTTCAAATAAAGCTACCTTTATCTTCTCATAAATAAACAATTTCACCGAATTTTATGAAATTTCACATTGCTCTATTTCCAATTTGACAAAAAAATTCACCCTATTTACTTCTCCCCCTTTTTTTTTTCTTTTTTTCTTTCTGTCATGTTATCATTTTCCACGATTTCACCCCATAACTATGCCTTTCATAGTCTCCAAATAATAATTTGAGCTTTAGATGGTGGGTTGTAGTTCTCATCATTTCTTGACAATATATGAAAACAACCTCTCAACCTTCCAAACTTCCAAACTATTCTTCTCTGGGAGAATCAATTGGTTTTGGAAAACATTTGAATACTCCGGGACGTCAGTTCTCGTTTTCATATTTCTTGTCTACGACTTCCTTTTCTTTTCTTTTTTTTTTTTTTTTTTTTTTTGTTCATGAAAAAAATTTTAAAAGAGAGAGAGTGTGTGTGTGCATAAGAACTACTGATTTAGGCTACGTTTGGTTGAAAGAAAGGGGAGGAGGTGGGATAGGAAGGATGAGGAATATAATAATGCAAAAAATTATAAGAACCCTTTACATTGTTTGATTAAAAAAGCTTAAAAAATAGATAATAATTAATTATTTAATTATTATATAATTTATTAATATAATTTTTAATAATTATTTTTAAGATAAAATAGATTTTTGATTTTAAAAAAACAAAGAATTTAATGGATCCTTCTACTGGAAGGATCCACTTTAGTGGATTTGGAGGAAGACAGCCTCTTCTCTCCCTCCTCTGTTCTTTCCGATTAAGCAAAGGATTGGGTTTCCATCTTCTTCTCTGTCTCCCCAATCAATATTGAATACGTCGTCTAAAATACCAGAGCATTAACGGCTGTGTCTCACCCTCAGAAAAGTAACGACCTTTTTTTTTTTTTTTTTTTCTTTTCTCCTCGTTTTCGTTCCTTTTTTTCTTCTCTCTATCTCTCCCTCAAGTCATCTTCTCCATTCTACTATTCCTTTCATTTTCTCTTTGAGCAAAAGGTCTATCACGCTATTCGAAACAAATTCTTTTACTAATTCCTCCGCTTCTCTCCTTTCTTCCACTTTTCTCTTCTTCTAATCATGATATTAAAAGTCATGGGTCAATGCATAGTTCAAGTGCCATTTGTAAAAAAATAATAAAAAAGGCACTATGCCAAAAATTAAGTTCACACTCTCCAAACACTGTTACATAACGCCAAACTTAAAAATAAGTAAATAAATAAAAAACATAGTCCTCAGTTTACTTCTACTGGTTTTTTAGGCACGTGTTAACACACGTATAGATTTAATGAATTGTTTTTTTTTTTTTTTTAAATATACAAATGTTGAATTTTTTATGTAAAAGAAATAATAGATGCTAAATTTGGAAGAAATTAATATCTTTTCTTAATTTAATTATTGTCTCTTAAAGGATTTAAGAGTCAAGTAATCAGTTATTTAACAAGAATATAATAATTTGAATAATTGTAAGAAAAAAATTATTGAGACATTTGAAAAAAGTTATTTTTACATAAGGACAAAATGAAAAAGTGAAAAATATTTTAAATGAGCCAACTATAAATTTGTAAAAGTTTTGGGGAGAAAAAGTAAAAAAGCAAAAAAAATGGTAAAACAAAGAAAGGGGTAAGCAATTCAACCACCAAAAAAAAAAAAAATGAGAAGGAAAAAAAAAGTGCACAAAAAGATAAAATATAGAGATCAAATTTTTGAATAGTGTCAAAAAAGCAACCCTCCTTTATAATATAGCTATAGAAGTTATATATACATTGCTATATACCACTAAACAACGTCCTTGATAAATTTAGGGCTTGTTTGGGGTTGTTCACCGGAGTCAAACAATTCTAATTATTATTTTATTTTTTTTTAAATTCAATTTTACTATTCATACCTTTAATTATAATTTTAAAACTTATTTTTATTTCAAAATTTAAAAGTCTAACTTTATTTTTCAAGTCGAAATGTGATGATTTTTTTAAATTATATAAAATTTCGAGAGGAATAAAAAAATTTTATATTCATTTTAATTTTCCGAACACATTTTAAATTTGTGCACTTTTTTTTTATTCCAAATTGTTCATTTTTAATTAAACGTACAATTTTAAAACTCAATAGTTTGGTTCACCAACTTAAACTCAAATTTATCAACTCAATTTTTGTCTTTTTCTGAAAAAGTTTTTTGTCTTTTCTGAAAAAGTCAACAAAAATTACTATTGAAACTTAAAAATTTTAACTCAAACTCAAACACTAAACACCCCCTTAATTTCAATCAAACTAATTCTAATTCTTCAAAGCAATCAGACGAACCAAACAAGCTATTATATCATCATCATTATTATTATTATTATTATTATTCTTATTATTATTTTAAAAAAGTCTCGACAAAAACAACATCATATAAATTTTCATTTTCCTATCATCATTCACTACCATAAAACCACAACTTCTTTACCGCAAAACAACATCTTTACCTTTGAATATTGAAAACTAGTGCTTATAGATCTCGACCTTAAAATTATGAGTAAAATCATTAATATTTCATCCATTTAAAACTAAGTACTACCAATATAATGAAAAAAAATTAATTTAAAGTAAAATCTTTATGATAATAAAAAAATCTTAAAATCTACGATAATTCAAGAGAACCATATATACAAGTTCCTTTAAATTTTTTTTTTGTTTTTTAATTTTTGAAATGATTTCAATTTAAAGATACATCTTATGAATGGTAACAACACTGCAAATGATTAAAGATAGAAAACAAACACAAAATTAATATACCGAAGCCTTAAAATGACTGACGTATTCATAAGATTTATTTTTAAAATTGAAGTCATTAAAAAAAAAAAGTAATAAAGTAACTTGTATATTATCCAATAAATTTTGATAGCTTAAAAGGTTATTTTTTATTATTAGGATTTTAGTTTTAATTAACCTTTTATTATTAAAGTGTCACTGCATTAGTTTTAAATGAATAAAATATAAGTAATTTTGGTAAAAATTTAAAAATCAAAGGTATAAGTAGTAGTTTTTTGATGTCCATGAGTAAAATTATAAATATATTAAAATTGAATGACCAAAAATAAAGTTTCCATATGATCAAAATATAAAACAAATGATATTTTTGCTAATGGTTTAAAATTTGAAAATCATTCTTACTAACTATTTAAAGTTTAAGGGATATATAAACACCAATTTTTAAAATTTGAGGAATAAAATTATAAAAACATTAAAATTCATGAGATAAAAATAAATTTTATCTTTATTAAATTATATTTTAATTGTTGTTATATCAATAATTTTAATGATAAAATGAGTTATGATAATAATATTTCATAATTTAATTAATATTTTTATCAATTTTTTAAAATTTAAAAAATTAAATTAAATTTAAGTACCTAGCACTGTAATTTGTCCTATTATCAAAAAGGAAAAAAAAAAAAAAAGAAAAAAAAATTGGTGTAAGACAGCGCCTCCCTGTGTCTGTCTTCTGAGCAAAACAAAGAGTCGTCAGTTAAAGCAGTGGAAGCCCAACTTCTGTGTTGCTGACTTCCAGGTAAACCCTAGTTTCTTCTTCTTCTCTCCTTCCTTCTCAAGGTCAAATTTTGTTCCTCAGCTTCTCGTAATTTCGCTAGTTTTTGCTTTATCTGAACTGTAATTTGATTTTTAGTATTTAGTGTTTAGGAATTTGATTCTGATTCAAGGCGCTAATGGACAGCCAAATTATCGGATTCAATCGGAGCAGTTGTTTGCTTAAGCCCAATTCGAGCTTTTCGCTGCGGTTTCGAGCGTTCGGAGCTCCGAAAACCCCGTTTCTTCGGTCTAATTTTTCTAATTTTTCTCCAGGAGGTAATTTCTTTTTGGTTTTGGACAATTCTTATAAATGTATGTGGATGGAATCAGAGAATTTGGATTTTGTATCGTGTTCAGGTGGTTTGAGGTATAAGGGAATAAAGTGTGCAATGAAGTCTTACAAGTTATCGGAACTTTCGACTTCCGAGGTTGAGAGTCTCAAGGCTCGTCCTCGTGTCGATTTCTCTTCGATTTTCACTATTGTGAGTGTTTGATTTCTTTTGGATTTGAAAAAAAAAATATTAATCTTCTTGTGGATTTGGAATAATTGATCTTTGGATGTTCTGTAATGTGTCAGGTCAACCCAATTGTCGATGATGTTCGGAGAAGAGGCGACGCTGTGGTTAGAGAGTAGGTGTACATTTCTGAGTTTTAAGTGGTCTAGACCTGCCATTTTTCATTCACATTGTTTTAGAAAATGATAGAAGATTAATTAAGTTGAGATTTTTATTTCCCATTTGTAGATATACTGCGAAGTTTGACAAAGTGGAACTGGATAAGACGGTTGTGAGTGTTTCCGAGCTTCCTGATCCAGAGGTAATTCTACTTGGAAGCTGTTGTAAGATAAAGCGGTCACTTTAGTTTATAGCTTTGTTTGTATGACTGTCTGTAATGGTTCAAATTTTCAATTTTTGACTCCATTGCAGCTTGACCCTGTTATAAAAGAAGCGTTTGATGTGGCGTATGACAATATCTATGCATTTCATTTCGCTCAGAAGTCAGCTGAGAGAAGTGTAGAGAACATGAAAGTAAGTTAAATTTGCTCTGCTCTTCAACGCCCCCCCCCCCCCCCCCTCCTCTATGAGCATTAAAGCATTTTTTATGTTTCAGGGTGTCAAATGCAAAAGAGTGGCAAGAAGCATTGCTTCTGTCGGTCTTTATGTTCCCGGGGGTACAGCAGTTTTACCTTCAACTGCTTTGATGCTTGCCGTTGTAAGTTTATCACATGTGTGTGTGTATATATATACATATACATATACATATACATAGATATATATATATATATCAGTATCTTTTTGTAATTATATATTATAGGTCCCAAGAGTCATTTGAAGTTTATCTTCGTTCTCTGCACCTAGCCTGCAAAGATTGCTGGATGTAAAACCGTCGTTCTTGCAACTCCCCCAAGTCAAGATGGCAGCATTTGCAAGGTACTTGTTTAATGGAGATGGGATATCTATATCGGGGGTGTCATGCAATAGGGAGCTGATCTTCTTTTCTTGTAGGAGGTACTATATTGTGCTAAGAAGGCAGGTGTCACTCACGTTCTTAAGGCTGGAGGAGCTCAGGTTTGAAAAGTTAAAAAATTCATTGCTTGTGATGTGTGCAGATAGTAATGATTTGTTATATACGGTTTTTTTCCTCACTCTGTGTGTGTAGCTGCCATATTCAAGATAATCTAAGAATTTTCAAACTTGCAGGCTGTATCAGCTATGGCTTGGGGTACAGAATCTTGCCCAAAGGTGTAATTTTTATCTTGCTAATGATGAATTCAACTCGTATGCATGATATTTTATTAACATAACCCAAACAAATTTTTTGGGAAATCACAGAAACTTTGTTTGTTTCTTCAGTAGTTTGTTCACTTATTATGTTTGTAACTTTCTCCTGTTAGACCAATAGAAGATGATGGCCAGATGTGAAACGCCTTAATATTATAAAAAAGGATGTGCATTGCGATATGAAAAATTTTTAAACTGAGTTAGATTTATCTAGAGTTCTTGTGTACACTACCTGAAACTAATAACAGTGTGGGCCTTAGAACTTTGTCCCTATTTGTGGTTGCTACTTTTAAAAATGTGTTTGATATGGGATTAAGCTAAGGGCTACTGTTTTGCCCATGTGCACTTGTATTCAAGTGCGTTTATAGTGTTGTAGTTTAACTATCTGCATAGGCCGATAACAGTTGTGATATTCTTTGGAAAATAGTCAAAAGCTACATTTTTGTTGCAAAGTTACTTTACTTAAAGTTGGCTTTTATTAGTTTTCATTTCCTTTTAATCATATTTCTGAATTTTACTGCAGGTTGAGAAGATTTTTGGCCCTGGAAATCAGTATGTCACAGCTGCAAAAATGATTCTCCAAGTAGGTATTATCTATCATTAAATGTAGTTGCATTAAAGCAAATTAGAAAACTAGTTTTTGTACAGAAGTATATAATTTGGTTGACTCTACTTTAGCTCAGGATTTTTTCTTCTATTTAATATTTTTTAAACCGTAATAGAACAGTGAAGCCATGGTGTCAATTGACATGCCTGCGGGCCCTTCAGAAGTTCTTGTCATTGCCGACAAATATGCCAGTCCTGTTCACATTGCTGCTGACTTACTCTCTCAGGTGCTTACTTGTTCTGCAATACTTTCATTGAGAGATTGTTTTATTGGTTGGATCAGCTTTAAACGTGTTTTCATTTATTGGTTATAGCAAATAATTGTTTTTGAAAATATCAATTACACCAGATTGAGTTTGCAAATTTAGGTTCGTTGATACAGCAAGTCTAGTTCTAATTAGAAAAGAATGACTTCCTATTTACAGTATTTTGAAATGCTCCATCCTATCTGAGATCTAATAAATGACTTCCAATTAGCAAATAATTGGTATTAGTTGATGTCTTGTGTTTTTATTTAATCATTACAGTATTGTTATTTTTCAAGTATTTAAAACTTTTTTTTAACGACTTTCAAACTTTAATAACGATAACATGAGTTTCCGTTAAAAAAAAAAAATGATCACAAAAGGTAGATACAGTATAGTACGAGTTTAATGCCCGTCTGGTGCACGGGAAGGAAAAAATAAATTAAAAAAATTAAGTATTATATAATAAAAATATTTTGTTAAGTTAAATATTAGAATTAACTTGATATGAAGATAGCAAGAAAAAAAGTCTTCAATTCTGCATCGAACATTTCCATTCATCCATTTTGACACCACCATTATTAGAATTTGCAAAACAAAAAAAAAAAAAAAAGTAGAAATCAAAAAAAAAAAAAAACGGTAGCAAAAAAATCTGAGAGAGAAAAAAATACATACCATATATTTAGTTTAAATTTTTTGTTCTTTCCAAGAATGAGCCAAAAAGTTATAAAAGGGGGGAAAAAAGGAGGAATTTTGAAGAAAACAGAGGAAGAAAAAGTGAAGAGAAACAATGTACAATGGATTAAAATATAACCAAAAAAAGGGAGGGACGTACACGGCGGATACAAACATAAAATGAGAGAAAGGCAGAAGAATAATAACAATGCAAAATCTCACAAAAAAATCGGCAGGGAGAAAAAAAGGAAAATGCAGGAGTTGGACATAACAAAAAAAAAAAACTCACCATTGAGACAAAAATATCTAGACCTCCAACACAAAAACTCAATAACAGAAAATCTAAATCTAAATGTTGAACATAAAAACCGATCTAAAACTTTAACATAAAAAGTAAATAACATCAACACAAAAAAATGAACAAAAAAAAAAAAAAGGGAGCTAGACAGAATCGGACGAAAGGATGAACAAAATCAAATCCCAAGAATATCAAAAAAAAGGGGGAAAACATCAACGGTCTGAAGTCCAAGAGTCCAAAAAATAAAGAGACAGAGAGAGAAAGAGACATGCAAAAACAAAGGAAAAAAACCAACTAATCAATAATAGACATCAACATGAAGACAAAAAAAAAATAGATCGAAAAAAAAAAGTAACCAAAAACAAAACAACATAATAAATATGACAATCTGAACATCGAACACAAAAACACAACAACAAAAAAAAATCCCCCAACGTTTGAAATCAAAAAATGCGAGGAAAAAAAATAGAGAGATTAGTAGAAAGAGAGGAAAAAAGAGTTAAAACATTAACGATAGAGATCACCATGAAGACAAAAAAAAATGAAAAAAAGGGGGGGGGGGGTTAGAACCACAGAAATAAAGGCGGAAAAAAACACCCACAATGCAGGAAATAAATAGAGAAAAAGAGAGATTTTTCAAGAAAAAGAAGAGAAGAAGAGAGCAGTAGAGAGAGAAAGAGCAAGAACACAGAGAAAAACAGAGAGAGAGACTGGTAGAAAGAGAGAGAGACCAGATGTGGAAATCTAACATTCAACACAAAAATCCAACAATAAAAAAAAACGAAATAAAATTCTAGGGTTTAAACACCAAAAATCGGAAAAATATGAAGCAAAAGAGAAAAATCCGCAAAGAGATAGAAAGAGTTACAACATCAACAATAAACATATACAATGGAAGGAATTTATCAGCGGTAGAAGCAAAAAGGAGAAGAGAAAATCTGGTTTTGAAAGCCAAAAATGAAAGAGAGGGCAGGAGAGAGAGAGAGAGAGCCGAAACATTCATAGTAGAGAGAGAAAATGACACTACACAATGGGTAACAGAATAGTCGGTAGAGAAAAGAGAAGAAAGAGAGAGAGAGAGAGAGAGAGAAAGCAAGCATGAGAGAAAAGGAAAAATAAAATAAAATAAAACAACTTTGGTACTACACAAAGTTAGCACAATGGGTAGCAGAATAGTCGGCAGAGAAAAGAGAAGAAAGAGAGAGAGAGAGAGAGAGAGAGAGAGAGAAAGCATGAGAGAAAAGGAAAAATAAAATAAAATAAAACAATTTTGGTACTACACAAAGGGCAGCATAATGGGCGGCAGAGAAAGAAGAGAGAGAGAGAGAGAGAGAGAGAGAGAGAGGAAGTGAGCATGAGAAAAGGGTGGAACGTTGTCCAAGAGAGGAGAGAGAAAGTGCAGTAGCTGTCTATCAAAAATAATGAAGGAAAGAAAAGCAGAAATAGAGAGAGAGAGAGAAAGAGAGACGTATGCACTTCGAGAGAGAGAGAGAAAGAGAGCAAAGGACAAAACCGTCCATTGACTGTGCACGACCCAACCAACAGAGAAGAAAGCAAGGGCAGAAGCGTCCTTTTACTGTAGCAGGCGAGGTTCCATGTGGATCGAGGGACAAATCCGGCAGAACACTGGAGAACAAACAGTAAAAACGGGCTTTCCTTTAGTATAAGAGTATAATTAGTAATAACAATATGCAAGTACTACAAAGCATAATACTTCTATATTTTTAATGATAAACATATTGACATTTACGTTGGAAAGGGTCCAATGTGTTATAAACACACGAGCAAGTTTGAACAAGTGATAAATAAGACATGTTTACAGTATTCATATATTGCATAGTGTAGGGTACACTAGTTTGGCCACTTCCGTTGACTTAGGAGGAAGTAATAGAGAAAACTAATGATTTTTTTGTTTTTTTTTGACTCAGAGAAGATTTGTGAAATTGACACGCGGGGAAAGAGTAAAGAAATAATGTGATCTATGACATCTTAAAATAAAAATTAATTAATAAATAAAAAGATCGATGACTTCTTGCTGTACTGCTAGAAGTTTTTATTTTTTATTTTTTCATATCTCCATGAGGCATTGCTTTCAGTCTTCTGCTTTACCTTTGAATATTGTTGTACATCTTTAGTTAACTTGTAAAATAAATTGAATAGTTTAAAGCATAAGTATAAATAATAACACGTCTCAAATAATTTAATGCCAAAGTCTTGTGGCAAAGCTAATTTTTAGTTTTTGTATTAAAAAAAAATATCTTCAATATGATGTTATTTCCACTGTTAAAATTGTCAAACTTTGATAGTTGATTGTTATTAATTGATGTCTTATTTTTTATATTTAATCTTTCTAATTTACCACATTTAGTTACTGAAAATTAAATTACAAGTTTTAAAGCTTAATAATAATGATAAAAGTTAGAAATATAATTAGAAATAACATTATACATTTGAAAACTATAAAATATTATATTATATTAAATATACGACTTTCACTTTTTTTTAATGATAAATACACAATTAATATTGGCATTTACATTCGAGACGGGCAATCTGGCATAAAGAACACCACTAGCTAGTGGTTTGAACAAATAGTAATTCATATATTAAATAGTGTAGGGCATGGTTTGTCGGTTTCCACTTTCCATCGACTTGGGAAGAAATAATAGAGAAGACTTGTGAAATTGACTTTTTTTATTTTTATTTTTTTCAATCTCTCTATAAAAAGAGTAATACATGCAAGGCGCTGCTAAAAAATTACAAGTAAATGTGCAAAATGTTCCACTCCTAAAATAGATCATGCAGATTTGGTTGCTATGGCTGATTGCTTTAACAATTGCCGCGGCGATGACAGTAGCAACCCAGTCATTATCGGTATGCTATGTCGATCAGTACTGTGGGGATCTAAAAGTTCCCTGTCTCTTTGGTATGACTGATGATTGTGTCTTTATATTGGGTTAATTTTAAATCTAGTCTCTGAAGATTAAGCGTTGTGTTACTTTACCCATACAATTTAAAACAGAACAAAATTCCTCTTAAACCTATTATATGTTGCAATTTTATTACTTTTAGTCTTGAGACATCAATTTTTTTTAACGTATGTGCAGATAATGTGATTGTGAGTAAAGGAAAATTTTAATTACTTATGCTTGTCAGGTGATCTAGATATTATAAAATCTAGTAATAAAATCATCGCCACCACCAATATGTTAGAAGTATCAAATTAAGTTACAACTTCTGATAAGTTCAGAGGAGCCCTTAATGTCATTATGAATTATAAAAAAAAAAAAATAAGATGATCCTTTTTGTAATAAAGCATTTAAAATTAACATTTAAATAGTCACTGAGTTATAAGAACTTGTAAACCTTATATAAAGTAAATTTACTTTTACAAGGTATCATGGGATGCAAGAATTGATTTTTCTTTACTCATTTCTTATATATTTGTTGGCCTATTAAGCTTCTATCGGTGATTTTAATAAATAAATACAATATTATATTTTCAAAAAAATAAAAATAAATATGTGATCAATTGAAAAAAAAAAAAAAAAAAAAAAAAAACTTCCCAATTTTTCTTTCCTTTTCATGCAAAGTATTTATTATTATTTTTTTTTCACTATGCAATGTAATTAAACACGGTCTTGCTCCGTCATATGTAATGAACTGTGTAGGATTCTTCTTTGGCAACTTTTTAGGCTCCGGCGTTTGCATAGAAAATAAACTTTTCCCAAGGTTTAATTCGTCTAGTCTTCTATTGTCACTTTCCCTCGTCGCTATATAGATGATAACTTGCAATCATTGATATAGTCATTGTCGTCAATATAATGTTCTTTCCAATATTAGAATTATCAAACTTTGATATTTGATTATTTGATTCCTATTAATTGATATCTTCAATTTTTTTATTTAATCATTATTATTTTATAACTTTTAATTACTGAAAGTTTATTTTACAAGTTTTAAAGTTTAATGATAATGATGAAAGTTAGAAATAAAACTAAAAATAACATTATGTATTGGAGTATTATAAAGTATATTATCATATCAAGTGTATGATTTTCAGTTTTTTTTTTTTTAATGATTAATACGTTACTAATATTGACATTTACATTTGAGAACACTAGTAAAAATTGTATATTACACGACAGTTATTAACCGTTCTGTAAAGTTTACAAGACGGTTAGACAACCATTGTGTAATCCACCGTCGTAAAAAATACCACGACGATTCTATAACCGTCATGGTATCTCAATATTATACGACGGTTCACACAATCGTTGAATCAAGAAATAGAGTAGCAAACGCCACAAAATTAAGAACTTTACACGACGGTTTCGAAGCAAAACTAACTGTCGTGTAATGGCATTACATAACAGTTTTGCTCTGAAATCGTCATGTAATGTAGCGATTACACGACGGTTTTGCTCTGAAACCATCGTGTAATGGCACACATTACACAACGGTTTTGAGCCGAAACTGTCGTGTAATGTGTGCAATCACCAAAAAAAAGCTAAATTTTTTTTTAATTCAAGTCCAATTACACAACGGTTTTGCTCAAGATACTTAGATTGCTTGTAATGCCATAATGAATGGATTATTTTTGTATCCCAATAGAGGTGGGAATTTGGCCCGGGCCAAACGGGCCGGCCCGCGGCCCGCATTTTGTCGGCCCGGTAAAAGCCCGGCCCTATAGTAAGGGCCGGCCGGGCTCTCCTTTTAGGCCCGGCGGGCCGGGCCGGCCTAGCCCGAATGTTTAAGCCTAATGGGTCGGCCCGGCCCGCCCATTATTTAAGAAAATAAAAAAATAATTAAAAAATTTATATATATAAAAAATAAAATAAAAATTAAAAAATAAATGTTTAATTATAATTTTAAACAACTAAAATAAAAAGTTTAATTATAATATTAAGTTAACTAACTAACTAATATTATAATTATTAAGTACTAACTAAGCAATTATAATATAAATATAAATATAAAAATTAATAGAAATAGTATAATAAAATTTTTTTAACAAAATATAAAAGTTTTTATTTTTTATTTAAGATAAAATATTAAGATAAATTATTAAATTATCAAAAATATACAAATTTATTCAAAAATTACAAATAATAAAAAAGTTAAATAAAAATTTTAAAAATTGGGCCGGGCCCGCTCCCGGCCCGCTCTAAGCCCATGGGCCGGGCCGGGCTTACATTTCAAAAATTCGGGCCGGCCCGGCCCAAATTTTTGAAATGGCCCATCGGGCTCAGGCCGAGCCGGGCCGAGCGGCCCGAAATCCCACCTCTATATCCCAATCGTCTAAATTCCATCACTGTGATGCTATCACTGTCAATCCTAACATAATTATTGTCGGCCCACTTACTTAAAGAGTACTACTTGAAATCCACAGTAATCAAGTTCCCAAATATCTTTAATGAAACCGAAGTAGTTCATGGTTCCATAGACTGGATTCTTGTCCTTTGCAGATGAAATATGCATGGCCTTAGCACGGATACTAACACCACTATTTTGAACGGGATGCTTCTCATCTCTTTCACAAGTGTAGAATGTATAACCATTGACGAAATATGATATATACCATGTAACTATCATCGACGGTCTTTTAGCAAGGTTCATTAAGTCTTGCGAAAAGCCGTCATTTTGAAAGACATGTATTCATATCCACAGACGAAAGGTTTGATTGTGTTCATCTTGCAACCACTTTTCATTTCTTCCTCTTCTTTTATTTCCATCTCTTAATTCCAGTAGGTGAACCTCAATAAAAGGCTCCACTTCAACCTTATTATGTAAAGTACAGAGACAAGCTTGCTCCCATTCACCTTGATTTACCGACGATGGAATGCTGACGGATCGTCCTTTCGAGTCAATGTTTGTAGTCTTTGGCAACCCAATCGCTTCCGTGTTGGACAAATACTCTTGAGCAAAATTTGACCAATTCCTCTGCTATGTAGCTTTCTACTATACATCCTTTTGGCCTATTTCGGTTCATGACATAACCTTTCAAAACCTTTATGTACCTTTCAAAAAGATACATCCATCTCAAGTACACCGGTTCATATAGCTTAACTTCCCGTACTAAGTGCACTGTTAAATGAATCATTATGTCAAAAAAGGATGGTGGAAAATACTTCACAAGCAAGCATAATGTCTTAACCAATTCTGATTGTAGCGAATATAGTGTAAATGGATCAATTATCTTGGAACATATCGAATTGAAAAATGAGTATAACTTGGTTATTGCGAATCTCACATCCTTCATTAAAACTCCTTACAAGGCAAGCGGTAATAATTGTTGCATCAAGATATGACAATCATGTGTTTTTATTCTAACCAGCCTCAAATCCTTCATAGACATCAACCTTTTAAAGTTGGAAGAATACTCGTAAGGCACTTTTACATAAGCGAGCCACTCACAAAGCTTTCTTTTTTCTTATCTTGATAATGTGTACTTTGCTGAAAGTAAGTAAGTCGCATTCCCTCTTTTCGTAGGGAGCAAGTTAAGTCTAATATTCAAATCCTTAAGATCCAACAGTGCATTTTCACCATTTTTACTCTTATTAGGAATGTCAAGCAACATGCTCACTATTGATTCACAAACATTTTTCTCAATATGAATTACATCCAAGTAATAACGAACGAAAAGTGATCTCCAATATGAAAGTTCATAGAAGATTGACCTCTTTTTCCAAGGTCCATCAACCACCGGAACCTTGTTACTCCGTTTTCTTCTCCCAAGCACTACTTTCAAATCTTTAACCATCTCAAAAATGTTTTCACCTGTCAAAAGTCAAAACCCGAGGAGGAATTCGTTTTTCAGTATTACCATCGAAAGCCTTTTTTTGTTTGTAATATCGATATTTTTTGGTAAGAATCTCCTATGACCAAGGTAAATGGTTTTCTTATCATTCTTTAACCGGATGGAAGATGCTTCTTTCATACAAACAGGACAACCAATAGAACTCTTTATTAAATAACCAGATAGGTTTCCATAAGCGGGAAAGTCATCAATTGTCTACATCAACATTGCACGGAGTGTGAATGTCTCTTGAAGGTAAGCATCTCTAACTTCGATCCCTTTTTCTCATAAGCTCTTTAGATCATCGATTAGTGGTGCCAAGTACACATCAATGTTATTCCCTGGTTGTTGAGGACTAGAGATCAATAAAGTCAATATCAAAAACTTCCGCTTCATGCTCAACTTCGGAGGGAGATTGTAATTGACAAGTATGATTGGCCAAGTATTATGCCTATTACTCATATTACCATGTGGGTTCATTCTGTCTACTGATAAACCAAGATGTACATTCCGTGGTTTCGTACTAAATTCAGGTTGATCAGCATAAAAGGTCTTCCATTATGGTGCATCAACTGTATGTCTAAGCATGTCATCTTCAACACATTTATCATGGTACCAAGTCAAATTCTTGGCATGATCGGCTAAAGAGGTTTTTTTCCTTTGTTTTTCGATGTTGGATTCAAACAAATTGCACCGTGTAAATACCATGTTTGGCATGAACAGATAATCTCACGGGCAGGCAAATGTCTTCTAACTTCATCAGCTGAATAAGATCTATGATTTTCACAATCCACACAAGAATATCAAATCTTATCATTTTTCATGTGAGTGTTGGCTAATGACAAAAATTCTTCAACACCATCTTAATATTTTCTAGTCAATCTATTAGCCCACATCCATTTTCGATCCATTTGCAAGAACCCAGCCTAAATCCAAATTAAAGATCTAACAATTCATTCAATAATCAAGTTTTTGCAATTCAAATAGTATAGATTACGCTTTTGAAATAATTTAACAAATCATACTTTCAAAAAAAATTACAAAAAAAAAAAAGAGAATTTACCATTTTAGATATCTAAGATATCTACATTAATTCTTAAATACAAATTAAATAACTCAAAAGAGTAAGTAATAAGCAATACTTACAAATAATTACGATAAGAGAGTGTTGGTTTGATGGACAGTGGCAGCGGAGGATCTAGTTTGGCAGGTCTCTATAATGTTTTTCGCGACTATAGAACAGTTCTATAAGATAAAAAGATGGCTGCTAGTAGGGATTATAAAAACCGCGAATTATACGATAGTTTTGATGAACCATCGTGTAATCCATCGGATTACACGGCGGAACCGTCGTATAATCCTATTTAAGACGACGATTTCACAAAAACCGTTGTGTATTTTCCGTCGTCTAAGCCAACTTTTATAATAGTGGAAGGTCAATTTGGCATAAAATGTAGCTAGTGGTTTGAACTAGTATATAAGACATGCACGAAAATTCATATATTTTACAGTGTAGAGTATAGCTTGTCCGTCTCCATCGACTTGGGAAGAAATAATAGAGAACACTTGTAAAGTTGACAAATAGGTCTATTTGGAAGAACTTCCTAAAAACTACTTTTGGCTTCTTTGGTCTAAAAACAACTTCTAGAAGTGTTTGGATGATTTGTCAAACCAATCTCTAGAAATGCTTCCTATCAAAACCGGAAAATGTGGCTTCTAGTAAAAGCTCTTCTAAGTAGACTTTACAACTTATAACAAAATTTAAAATAAACATTATAAACTTTATTTTTAATATTTTTATTACTTATTAGAATACTTTAAAGATCATAATCTCAAAATCTCTTTGTTTCTAAACACTTGCTGAAAAACTACCTTTCGCCTCTCTTCTTCTATTAGCTAGAAGCAAAAGCTAAAGCTCTACCGAATGAGTCCATACTCAATGACTCTTCTAGCCGTAAGTGTGCCGCTGCTATGAAGTTTTTATCTTTTATTTACTTTTCAATCTCTCTATAAAAAGAGTAATACATACTAGGCATTGCTTAAAAATTACAATAAAATATACAAAATTTTCCCCTTTTAAAATTGTGGGCATCTAAAAGTTCCATATTCCATTTTATACCTTAAGATCATTGAAACAGTTACTTGTAATACCCATTTTATCCTTTTAATATTTTGATATCATTTTTCTTCATTATGATTCATATTTTGTCCTTTTTTTTAATCATGGTTGTACGTATCTTTATTTTAATGATTAAGTCTTTATTATTATGATTGCATGGTAGTATGATTTATGTTTTGATTTTTAAACATATTTCTTAAGTATGAATTAGGTTTCGTGGCAACCCATTTTTAATATGATTTAGGTTCTTTATTATAGTTGTAACATTATTATGAAAACTTCTTTCTATTCTTATTGGTCTTATTTTAATAGTTAGTTTCTAACGTTTAAGTGTAGTTTGAAATTGTTTATTTCTTTATTATAATTACTATTTCATTATGATGTTTTATAAAATGTGTATGTTCTTTTTTTCTTTATAATATTACAATATCATTATAATAATTTTTGTTTATGATATTTATTATATCATTATGATGTTGTTTTTAGATTTTAAAGTGTTTTCTATTTTTTGTTTTACCATAATATTCAATTTCTTTATATACTTGTCTGTGATCTTTATCTTAATAACCAATTATGTATTATAATGATTGTTTTTTTACACACTTATAAACTTATATCTGTTATGATCCTTTTTTTTATTTATGAAAAATCACGTAATGGTTCTTTTTTCTTTTTTCCTTTTATAAAAGATTTTGCTTGGGCTTTTTTTTTTTTTTTTTTTTTTGAGATTGTTCCTTTCCATTTTATCAATTATTTATTTATTTTTCCTTTCAATTCTTTATAAAAGGGTAATGCAGTCTTTATACGTATTAATTTAGGCATTCATGTAACCAAATGCATATAGATAACTATTTATTATACTTGCTAACAATCACAGACCATTTTTAACCAAATGCATATTTTCAAACCACCAATTCATTTTGAATGAAAACATTTTCAAAACTCTAACCCCAACGGGTGTTCCAAACGGGCCTTTAGTATGATTAAAAAAGAAAAAGTAAATTGTTATATTGATCTCTGAACTTTTTTTCGTTATTGGAGCACCCCCATAACAATTAAAATATTGCTATAAACGTCTTTTACGTTAATTTTTGAACGAAATCCATTAGTTATTATCACTTTTTGACTAAATTACTAACGGATTTCGTTTAAAAATTAACAAAAATGACTATTGTAGCAGCAATTTAATAATTTAGGGGCATTTCTTGTTTTTTTTTTTAGCTAGAATAACCATAAATTATTTTAAAAAAACGTTGTTAGAGTAGTTATTTTCAGTTGATTTTTGGACAAAATCCTTAGTTAATACTATTTTTTGACTAAATTACTATAAATTATGCCTAAAAATTATCAAAAATAACTATTGTAGTAACATTTTAAAATTATGCATTCCAACTAAGGAAAAAAAAAAAAATAGAGACCAAGATTGTACAAAATTAAAAGTCAAATGACTAAATAAGTAATTTATCAAAAAAAGAAATTGCACGCAAAACTATGGTTGATTACTGCTAGATCGTAGTCTGATTTCATATTTCGTTATTTATTTATTTATTTATTCTGGAGAGTCTTGTAATTTGTGATTTCCATTTTAAATTTCTGATAATTTTAAAATCTTCTCGATTGAGTTGTCCAAACTTCCAGGAAATAAGATGGACTGCATTAAAACAGAAATTACACACATCAAAAGAAATTTATTTTCTTTCCTTGCTTTCGTCGTTTGTGATCTGTTTTTGTTTTTGTTTTTGTTTTTGTTTTTGTTTTTGTTTTTTCATTTTGATTAGATATGTTTTTACACTCTCTAAATTTTTACTTTGAAATCTTTTATACCTTTAATTTTATACATGTGTGTCACCAAATGTGTTTTTTTTTTTTTTTTTTTTTTTTTCTGTTTTATCCATATTAATGTTGGGTGAAAGATTTTTTTAAATATAAATTTTCCTTCATCTTTTAATGTATTATTTAATTGAATCTGATTTTTATAGCCACAATTTTTAATTATCCTATTGTTTTTTTATATAAAAAATTTGCCTTTGTTCTAACAACATTTTCTTTGCCACGTGTTTTTTTTTCCTTAATTTTCTATATAATAGTTCAGTTTGATTAATATTTAAAATTTTATCAATTTATTTACTATTTAAAATTTCGTCAATTTATTTTGATCATCTTGTGGGGTTTTTTTTTTTTTTTTGGTTCATTTGTCTAAAATCTTATCATTCTTCCTTTCAACTTGTCCCTATTAAAATAATTTCTTTTTCAATTATAACATCACTTTTTTCCTCCTACTTTTCCTTTTTGTTTTTCTTATTTGCTTTAAATCTTATATTTTAATTATGTCTTATGGAAATACTTTTTCTTAAGGGCTGTTTGGCTCCTCCTTTCAAACCACTCAACTCAAACTTTTTTTTGTTTTTTTCCCAAAAATTTTTTTGTCTTTCTGAAAATTCAAAAAAATTTACTATTGAAATTTAAAAATCTCAACTCAAATGACTCCACCAAACACCCTATTAATGATTTATATCTGTTAAACTATGATTTGTTTTCCTCAAATACATTGTTAGTTAAACATATATGTATAATTTTTTTCATTATATCTAAAAATTTAACAAATTTAACCTGCACATGCGTCGCACGTGCTCAGAACTAGTGTTATAGAATAGTACTACACCCACGAGGCTCTTTTCTCTTTATTTTCTTGTAGTTCCAACGTTAAATAAGATTATTTATCGAATTTTGGCTACTCTGAGTCTCCTGCATTTCCTTTGAATTAGTGTCGTACATCTTTTGTTAATTTATAAAACAAAAATCGAATAGTTTCAAGCGTAATATTATATAAGAACACATCTCAAATAATTTAATGTCAAATTCTTGTGTCAAAACTAATTTTAAGTATTTCGATTAAAAAAAAAAAACCATTCTCTTCAATATAATGTTACTTCTACCGTTAGAATTGTCAAACTTTGACATTTGATTGCTATTGGTTAATGTCTTAATTTTTTTATTTAATCTTTATGGTACTATAACTTTTAATTACTGAAAGTTTATTTTAAAAGTTTCAAAAAAATTAATAATAATGACAGAAGTTCGAAATAGAATTAAGACTTAATAACAATGATAAAAGTTAGATAGGAATATTAGAAATAACATTATGCTACAAAATATTATTTCATATCAAATATATAGGATTTTCACTTTTTTCTTATGATAAATACATAACTAATATTGGCATTTACTTTCAAGACTGTCAATGTGGCATAAAAGCACATGCACCAGCTAGCTAGTCTTGAACAAGTAGTATATACGTCATGGACGAAATTTCATATATTGGAAAGTGTAGGGCATAGTTTGTCCGTTTCCATCGACTTGGGACATGTGAAATAAATGTGTCAATGACTCTTCTTGTCGTATATGTTTCGTTGCAATGATTTTTTTTTTTTTTTTTTTCCAATCCCTCTATAAAAAGAGTGATGCATACAAGCCATTGCTAAAAAAATTACAAGCAAATATACTAAAATTTCCCCTCCTATAATAGATCATGCATATTTGGTTACTATGGCTGATTGCTTTAACAACTACCGCGGCGGTGACGACCAGCACGCTGCTATAATCAGTCCTGTGGGGATCTAAAAGTTCCATATCCCTTTGGTATGACTGATGAATGTGCCTTCGAAGATAAAACCTTCATCAATTGCAGCGAATCAGGCAACGGCTCTACACCGTATCTTATGAAGGGTGGTAACCTTGTTGTTAAGAATATATCCCTTGATGGGGAAATGGAGATCATGAATTATGTAGCCAAAGCCTGCTATAGCCAGAATGGAACGCAAACGGATCGAAACAAGCCTCAGCTCTGGTTAGGCGACCTTTTCACCATCTCCGACACCAAGAACAAGTTCTTCGCCGTAGGCTGCGACACCTCCGCAGCAATCAACGGCTCTCGAGGGAGTAGCAGTTACACGACCGGTTGCTTGTCGTCGTGTCAAAAGGGCGACAACCTAACCGAGCCTTGCTCCGGAGTTGGATGTTGCCAAGTTTCTCTCCCTAAGGAATTGGTAAATATCAACTTGACGCTGACAAGCTTTTACAGTCATCAGAATGTCTGGGACTTCAATCCCTGCAGCTATGCCTTTGTGGTAAAAGATGGGAAGTTCAAGTTTTCGAATACGAGTTTTGGAGAACTAAACAAAACTAAAGATCTTCCAATGGTCATTAATTGGTCGATTGGAAATGTCCCCTGCGACGAAGCTCGGGAGTCAAAGAATTACTCGTGCAAAGCAAACAGCGAGTGCGTTCCTGGTGTTAGATCTGGTTATCGTTGCCAGTGTAAGGATGGTTACGAAGGGAACCCCTACCATCCTCATGGTTGTACAGGTAATAATGCATTCCCCTTGATTTTATCTTGCACAATCAATGATTAGATATAATACTTCTTTTATGGCCCAAAAATTAGGTAGATAGGTAGTTTTTTTTACCCTTACTACTTTTCTATATCTCATGAACTTTAGATTCATTTTTACTTTGCTCTTTAAACTTTTAAAACTCCTATTCTGTTCCCTGAACTTTAAATTAACCCCATTTAATTTACCCCTTCTATTACTATTTCAGTTTAAAATAGGCTGGAAGAAAAAAGTGAGTTAGGTATAATTATGTTATCTTTATATATATATATATATATATATATATAAATTGGGTTTAGTAAGACTAATTCTTCTTTATCCATATGTTTTTAACAAGAATTATAGAAAAAAGGAGTTAAGTGGGACAAATTCAAAGTTTAGGAGACAAAGTGGGACTTTCTAAAGTTCATGGGTAAATAATATATCCTATAATGATTGATTTTTTTTTTTTTTTTTAAGAGAATGGCCAGTGGATGCTGTTAAAATGTTGATTGATTCATTTAGTTATTAACCGCAATCATTTAGTGATGACCGGTAAAAATGCATATCAATAAATGATCGACCATTCACCAAGTGGTCAATCTTTGACCGACAATTTTTGTTTTCCTAATTTAATAAAACTAAAGGCATTTATTGAAAAACTGATCTAGAAAAATTCCACTTTCCCAGTTGTCCCTTCTATAGCTAATAAAATATATATATATATATATTTACCATTGTTGAATTTATTTATTTATTTATTTTTCAGACATTGATGAGTGCACGGTTAAACCAGACGCTTGTATAAATGGTACATGCATTAACATACCTGGGGATTTTAATTGCTCTTGTCATGATGGGTACACTCTGGACAACAAAACTACTTGTAAACCTATACCAAACCGTGAAGGTGGATCCAGCAGAGCTCTTCTCCTCATCATTCCACTATGTAAGTCCATCCTTCTCTCTCTTTTGAAAAAATCAAACTAATTTTTCAAAGAAATACATTAGGAACATCGATTTTAATCTGAACTTTCAAATATCAACCTATGTGATATATGAGTTGTCTTTTTTTTAATGATAAGTGTTCAAAAGACTGTCACATCAATTGATTGTATTTACCAATGAAAAATATTACACATAAGTTGGTACTCAAAATAGGATTCGAGTTGATGTCTCTAGTACTACTTTTTTTCAAAACAATTACAAAATAATCTTATTTTACCGGTTAAGTTTTTTTTAATAAAAATCCTTAAAATATTTGTAATAATAAATATTTGTGCAACATTTAAAACATTATTATCATTAGGAGATTTATAGGTAAGTAGTCTTTTTTTTAAAGAATATTTTTAATAGATGACCGAGATTATTAAAAATTAATTAAAATATCTTTTTTTTTTTTTAAGAATGATCAATTAATTTTTTTAAATGGTTAATCACTGATCGATGACATAATATTATTAATTTGATCAATCAGTAATTGAACGTAGTGAATCATTTATTAATCATAATAAAAATCATCAATTTTCATAATCAATTATTAATTGATCATAATCAATTATTGACCGATCAAATTTGGAAAAAATGACAAACAGTCATTTTACTAAGTAAAATAAAGATTCGGTCATCTATTATATTTGTGGGCTAAAACAAGCCACGAGCCTAATTTTTCTATCAATTTTAATTATAATTAAAACTTCTTTTAAATTCCAAACAGGTTATAACCTCTCAAGCCAAACTACAATTCAGAAGCAGAGAACAGAGAATAAAGGAGAGAGACAGTTTTTTTTTTTTTTAATGAAACTTTTTTAAACGGAGAATGAAAATTAAAATGAAACTTGACAGCTACTTGGACAAGGAAAGACCGAAAAAAAAAAAAAAAAAAAGAAAGAAGCAGCAAACTTGTTGAGGTAGGATATATAGAGACTTAAAATCTACAACAGATATTTGTTTTTAATTAAATGTGCTTGGATTTTTTAATTTTAGAATTTATGTTACTTTATTTTAAATTGATCAAGGTTTCAAATAACTTTTGAAAAATTAACTATTAGGTATTATAAGAATTTTTTGAACATATTTACGGGGGGGAGGGGGGGGGGGGGGGGGGGGTGGGCGGGAGGGAAAAGGCCTGCGGGCCCCTAACACCAATGATATGGAAGTTCAGGCTGCTTTACGGACATAGTACAGCAGGAATGTGCCTCACTATGAAAAGCCAAAAAATAAAAAATGAAAAAAAAAAGTTATGGGTGGGGTGGGCGGGAGGGAAAAGGCCTGCGGGCCGCTAACACCAATAATATGGAAGTTCAGGCTGCTACGGACATAGTACAGCAGGAATGTGCCTCACTATGAAAAGCCAAAAAATAAAAAATGAAAAAAAAAATTAAATGCAACTTATTTCTCTATTTTCTAACTATGTTTAATTAGTTCAGCCTAATTAAATATTTTCAAAAGTTTTTATATATCTTTTTTTTTTTTGTAAAAGTAAACAAATTTTTATTATTTACATCTTCAAATCTCTCTTACGAATTCAAATTTTAAAAATCCATAATTTTATTATTTCAATACAAAATGAGATTTTTTAAATTGTATAGAATTTTGAGAGCAACAAAAAAAAAAGATTCATAATGTTATTTTTTTCTAACACATTTCAAATTTTTACATGTTTTAACTACAAACAGTTCATTTTTAATCAAATGCATAATTTCAAAACTCAACGTAACTGCAATCAAAACAACTTCAAAATTCCAACTCACGTGGACCAATCAAACGGACCTAAATTTTGGGCCTTTTCCAAAATTTTTTGGACTTCCTGTCGGCCATTTTAGATTCATGAACGTTTCCCTGTTTTAATGAACCTCTATACCTTATATTCCATAACCATATTCAACTTTCATAATTATCTATTTTTTTCCTCTATATATTTTTTTTCTCTTTATTCCTTTTACTTGTCTCTTCATCTCCTCCTTGCTTTCTTTCTCTCCAAGTTCCACTTGCATTATTTATAATAATTTTACGATTCGCTTTCTCCCTAATCTCTAGTAAACAGGTATAGTCCTTTTATTTTTTACCACCATCTATTTATTTCATTTTCAACTTTTTCAATTTTTTTTTTTCTTGATTTCGTTTCGTTCATATTGTTATGCAAATTACAATAAGACTTTAATTTAAAAGTTGGACGCTTGTTCTCCAAATTTATTAACTCTTTTATAAACTTAGAGATTCATTAACTTTATTTGATACGATTTTCATATTTTCTTCATTTGTAAATTTTATCATTTTATGTGCCTCAATGGATTTAAAGTTTGGCTCTGTCCTTGTGTGCAGGTGTAAGTATAGGTCTCTTAGCTCTGTTGGTTTCAAGTTTAATGATGCTATGGGGGATGAAGAAAAGAAAGCTGATTAAACTCAAAGAGAAGTTCTTCGAACAAAATGGCGGCATAATGTTGCAACAACAACTATCCAATCACAGATCAGGATCTTTGGACACAACCAAGATCTTTACCCTGGATGAACTCAACATGGCTACAAACAATTTCCACGAAAGCAGAATTCTCGGTGAAGGAGGTTACGGTACAGTTTACAAGGGAGAATTTGCGGATAACAAGTTGACGGTCGCCATTAAGAAGTCAAAAGTCGGAGCGAAAACTCAATCCGAGCAATTCATCAATGAGGTGATCGTACTCATGCAAATCAACCACAGGAATGTGGTTAAACTCTTGGGATGTTGCTTGGAAACCGAAGTGCCTTTGCTAGTTTACGAGTTCATTTCCAATGGCACTCTTTTTGAGCGAATCCACGACGTAGGCGAAGAAGTATCCCCGCTTTCGTGGGAATTGAGATTGAAAATAGCAGCAGAAGCTGCGAACGCTCTTGCATACTTACACTACCAAACTAGCACGCCAATTGTACACAGAGATGTGAAGACCGCAAACATACTCTTGGACAATAGCTATACGGCAAAAGTTTCGGATTTTGGAGCTTCAAGGTTGATCCCTCTTGATCAAGAACATCAAATGCAAACATTTGTGCAAGGAACATTTGGATACTTGGATCCAGAGTACATGCACTCGAGCCAACTAACCGAAAAGAGTGATGTATATAGCTTCGGAGTTGTGCTAGCAGAGCTACTAACTAGCAGGAAGGCACTATCATTAGATAGGCCAGAAAGTGACAGAAATCTGGCAAAGTGCTTTGTCTCCGCAATGAGGGAGAATCGCTTGCTTGACATTCTTGACGTCGACATCGTCAACGACGGAAATCTCAAGGCTATAGAGGAAGTCGCTGTTCTTGCAACGAGATGTTTAAGGGTAAAAGGAGAGGAAAGGCCTACCATGAAAGAGGTAGCAATAGAGTTGGAGGGATTGAGAATTACGGAAAAGCATCCGTGGCGAGAAGCCGATTTGTGTCCAGAAGAGACAGAGCCTGGATCACCTTTCAATCCTTATTCTATTGACATCAATGGCGGTGAAACAAGCGGTACAACCGACTACAATAGCATGCAACATCGGATGATGAATAATTCTTATGGCGATGGGCGATAGATCTTTCTTCTTGTTGAATAATTTGGTAAAATATAGGATATATATGTGTATTTTGAATTTGGCAACTTTCAGTTTAGACCTTAACAATTTTCAAGAATTTGTATGGATGTCATATATGTTGAAGCTTTGGAATTTTAGATGAGTGCATTCTGATATTACATAGATACAACGTGAATAAATAAGGGGGTGTTTGGTGAATGAGTTTAGTTTAAGATTTTTAAGTTTCAATAGTAATTTTTCAGAAAAAACAAAAAAACTTTTTCAGAAAAGACAAAAAACTTTTTCAGAAAAAGACAAAAATCATGATAAAAAAAGTACAGTTTAGTTTAAAATGAGTATTAAAACAAACACCCCCTAAATAATTGAACGTTTTGCAAATTCAAAAATTAACTTAAACAACATATAAAAAATTTTCTCATATTTTAACATTCAACATAAAATAGAATTTTAACCGTTCCTAACCTCATTTGAACAAAATTTTTAACACCAAGGTCATCCTAATTTCAAATAAAACTACCTTTATCTTCTCATAAATAAACAACGTCACCGAATTTTACGAAGTTTCACATTGCTCTATTTCCAATTTGACAAAAAAATTTCACCCTATTTACTTCTCCCTTTTTTTTTTTTTTTTTTTTTTTTCACGTTTATCTTTTTTCCCCGATTTCCACCCCATAACTATGCCTTTTGTAGTCTCCAAAATAATAGTTTGAGCTTTAGGTGGTTGGTTGTAGTTCTTATCATTTCTTAACAATATATGAAAACGACTTCTCAGCCTTCTGAACTTCCAAACTATTCTTCTCTCTGAGAATCTATTGGTTTTTGAAAACATTTGAATACTAATGGACGTAAGTTCTCATTTTAATCTTTATTGTCTACAACTCCCCCCCCCCCCCCCCCTTTTTTTTGTTCATGAAAAAAATTTTAAAAGAGAGAGTGTATGTGTATGTGCATAAGAGCTACTGATGTAGGCTACGTTTGGTTGAAAGAACGGAGAGGAGGTGGGATGGAAATGATAGAAAGGATGGGGAATATGAAGAATAAAAAGATTATAAAAACCATTTATGTTTGTAGATGCTGGATTGCTACAGTCAAAAATTTAACAGAGATCAGTTATAATGTACGAATTAAATAATTGATTGGGCCCCTGGCAATCGTTGATGAAATTCATAAAGCACACCGAAAAACTGAAATGCTTATATCAGAAGATAAAACGAAAATAAATGCTTGAATCTGAAATAAACATGAAATAAATGAACACCAAAAGTTATAGAGGTTCGCCCAATCGGTGTGCTACGTCCTCTGAGAGTGATTTTATTACTGTATCGGGAGTTTTTACAGTATGGATGATTGCAGTGTTTCTGGAGATAATATGGCAGAGTGATAGTATGTTTCGATCAAGGATCCATTTGAAGGAGGGGTCCTCCTCTATTTATAGAAGAAGGAACCCAGTCTGAATCCGAAATTCTGGTGAACGGTTATCCCTCTTGTATGATGGGACACGTGTCAGCAGATAAGTCGTGCAGTTGACTTAAGCAGTTACCAGGTACAATCGTGGGCTCAGCGGTTGAAATGTAATACTCAGATCGTCAGTTATTGTAAATGATCTGACATGTCATCGATGAGCATGAGCCTGATGACTAAGGGATTTTCCCTTAGAAAAGCCGTTCGAAAGGTCGAACTACGAACGATTGATAATGAACGAACGTTCATCGTATGACTCGTTTTATTCATCGTTCGTTACAAACTCGATGTTCGCATGAGTAGTCAAGTTAGACGTTCGATCTCATACCGAATTTCGAACGATATCATGTGAATGGCAGATTGGGTCCGGCCCAACTAATCGAACGATGGATGGGTATCGAGGAGCAGGTCCGTAACTTGGGCATGGCCCAAACATAATCCATCAGTGAATCGAGCGTCTGTTTAATGTACATTCAAAGATTAACGGTACAGTGGGAAGACGAAGTCTAACCCCAACAGATAGCCCCCCACTCTATCGAGCAATGGATCCTCGATAGAGTGTTTGAGTGCCGTTTGCGTAATAATGTCGAGCTCTGGTACTTTCAGATTTACGAAATCCGAAAAAGCTGTCAGCATTTAATGAAACGCATCGATTCCAGTTAAGAGGGAATCGTGTGACACACGTGGCGTGTAATGAATGGGTGTCTCGAAGCGACGTCTCCATTTTTCGAAATTCGAACCGTTGCGATGGTACGAATCGTTATGATGATTCGTGTGAGAGAGAATTCGAACGGTTGCGAGATTTATGCCGTTTGATCTGGCGTTATCAAGAGATCAGAGCCGTCTGATGAACTCTTTGAAGGTTTATAACTTTTCGCATTCTCCCTCTTGCCTATATTTCGCATTTGGAGCACTTCGAATTTCCAGAGCCGAGAATTTTCTCAAGAACTTCATTCACAGGCAAGATTTCTCTCTTCTCTTCTCATTTTTTGTGTAATTTCTAGTTTCAGCGACTCGATTCTTGTTCTATTTTCGAATCTTTTGGGTCGTCTTTCTGCATTTCTGAGTGATTTGATTGAGAGATCCTGGGAGAAGTCTTTTCTGGGTTTTTCTTTTGAGTTTTGGCCCACTGTTCTTCGTGTTCATCTTTAGAACCGAAAGATTTTTCGAATAGATATTAAGTGTAGATCCGAAATCTTTTCTTTGTTCGTCCAAAGTTTTGTTTGAATCAATGGACAAAGAAAAGCAAATTATCGAAGACGAAACTGTCGAATGGACGAGCTCTGATTCGAGCGATAGTAGTTCAGACGATGAAGAAATGGCTGAAACTATTCGTCGTTCGAAGTTCGACAGAGAATTTTCCCATGACCAGAACGGTGCTGGGACGAGTGGTGCGGAACAAGAGCGGAACAGACCAGCGACGACGTCAGGAGCAGACGTTCTATCCATACCCCCCATCGCTCGGTTAACTAAGGCGCCTCGGCGTTTAAGCTCGGAGTCGTTCCTCCGAACATCGAACCCTCGGTCTGCTCTGACGGAGGATGATCTATCAGAGATTAGGGGAAAGTATGGCTTTCCAAACGAAGTCCAGCTTCGTCTGCCTTTCCCAAATGAGCGAGCAGACACCGTCTCAGAAGGGTGGATATGTTTGTACAGCATTTATTTCGAGTGCGGGCTCAGACTGCCACTTCCTCCGCTTCTCATCCAGACGATGCATCATTACCAGTTGGCGATCCCGCAACTGATGCCGAACGGTATGAGAGTTTTCCTGGGGTTGATAGTACTGGCTGATGAATCGAAAGTCGAACTATCAGTAGACGACTTTCTCGCAATATACTATCCTCAGGAAAATGCGAAGGATCATGGGAGGTACTCCATGTATCCAAGGAGGAAGAAACAAGTTGTGGATGGCATGAAGAACGCAGACCGCTATTGGCAGGACCGCTATTTCTTCATGCATGTGAACGAACATTCGATGGGCGGTCTCGCGAATGCTTTCTTTCCACTGTGGGGGACTCTTCGTAAGTATCGAACGAAGAATAAGAAAGGGCGCAAGTACCTTCAGTTTTGTATTGAGATCTGATGTTTGTTTGTTCTTTTTGTAGGCAAAGAACTAAAGAAACCACCACCGAAGGCTCTTATTTTCGAAGAGAAGCTCGAACAACTACTCGCTCTGCCGAACCGAGAGTGGGACGAGATCAACACTCCCAGCAGATTTCGAGCGTCGAGCCTTTGGAAGAACTTCATTGAAATTCCGACAGGTAAGGTTAAGAGTCTTCCTTCCTGGGTCGATTGGACGTTGGTGATCAGAGGAGCGCTAAGACGACTATTTGGCCCTCCACTGTTCATCGACCCGTTAACTGACGAAGAAGCTTTGGTCGCAGAGTCAGTTCTGGACAGGATGGATTTCAAACTGCCCTCGGCCGAAGAACTCAAAGCGAAGAAAAAGGCCGCAGCGAAAGCTAAGCTTGAAGCCAAGAAGGCTGCTGCCGCTGCAGCAAAGGCTGCGAGCAATGCCCCTGCTCCGTTTCCTGTCTTGGAGTCTTCTCCGGAACCTCCTGCGGCTGACCAGGTCGAACAAACTGTCCAGCCAGTCGAGCCTAGTGTTGAGCCGTCCCAACCACCCACGAAGAAGAGGAAAATCGTGGCGAAGGGAAAGAGGAAAGTTCCTACTAACAGGAGCGAGAAGTCGAAGATTGCAACGCCCGAACATGATGATGAGCCTCAAAATATAAAGGAAGGGCAGAAAAAGTTTAAGCTCGACTTGCCTTCAGACATAAGTTTTCTTGAAGACAAGGAGGCGAGCGTTAAGCTCATGCACCGACTTTTCTCCGAAGTGGATGAAGACAAGATGAACAGTGGGCGGATTCATGATCATCTGGACGACGTGCTCTGGGATGGTTTGAAGGTAATATATATATGTTTCATTAGCACATCCAGTTCATTGAACGATGAGCTTAATTTTAATACCTTTTTCATTCGTTTTTGTAGAACAACATCCGAACGATGGGGCTGGTATATCGAACAGCTGATAGAGTTTCCGCGATGAGCAACAAAGTCAAAGAGCTCGAACAAAACGACAGCGATCGTGAGGCAAGGCTTAAGGACATCGACAGAAATTTTAAAGATGTCAAGACGAGCGCTGAAAGCCTTGTAGCTGACCTGCGAAGTACGATAAAAATGTCGAAGGACAACCTTGAAGCTTCGCAGGTCATCGCGAGCCGTCATGACGAAGCTCAAGACAAGATCAAAGTCCTCGAGACTGAGAAAGCTGCCCTCGAGGCTGAAAGGAAGACGCTCATCACCGAAAAAGCTTCGTTTGTTGATAGAGTCCTTAGTATTCATGAAGAGTCGACTATGAGAGCTCGATACGAGCTTTTAAAGCAATATAAACAAGGGCTGCTGGTCGAAGCTGAAGTTGATGAGGAGATCGAGATGTTCGAGATACTCGATGAAGCTGGGACATCAACTTCAATTCCAGAAAACTGCTGTGGACGTCGAGCCCCCAGTTTTGGAAGATGCTACTCAAGACCGTGATGTACGGGAGTAGTTTTGTAGTAGTTTCTATTGTATTAGAACTTTTTTTTTTTTTTTTGTAGTATTTATATTTGTATTCAAGACATTTGTTTTCATTTAGTTTTTAATGAAGAATCTGAATTTTTCCTCATGTTTGTACTAAATAAATTTCGCATAAATGTCCGAATGTTGAACGATCGTTGAACGATAGATCAAACGTAGAATGTGAATCCAAGTATTCGAACTAGAATCGTATGATCGTGTAGGGAACACTGAATTAGGATACGAACGTTTTAGGGTTCGTTTGAATTGTTGAACGATTATGAATCGTTGTAAGCAAATAACTATTAATCATAGTAGATTTACTGCGAAGAATTCTAAGTAATGTAATTTATTGAATTACATCAATAGCTGAACTCATTCAAGTGTGATGAGCTGCCTACGTACCCAATGATTAGGGATCAAGCCAGTCGTAGTTCGTTTGGATGTAGTTGTTGAATAATTTTTATGACTGGACTCGCATAAATGTACACGAGCTGCCTACGTACCCAGTGTTTAGGGATCAAGTCGAACGTAGTTCAGGCCTCGGAAGGCGAAATGAAGAATAGTCTTAGACTCAGACCTGCAGGATCGAACGATCAACCACAAAAGATCTGGCCTTACAAGTAGATGAAATAAAATGATTGTCTGAAAAATAGCCAAAGTAAACAGAAATTTGGCCAAGTAAGATAAGAATATAAAGATCAAGTCTTCACACATAATATTTGCGGAGATGGTGAGAATTCCAGCTGCGGAGGACTTCAACTTCATCAAGAGTCTCGAGACGGTAAACGCCTGGTCGAACAACCTTCAAAATCCGGTAAGGACCTTCCCAGTTTGCTCCCAGCTTTCCAGCGTTTGGCTCGGCAGTGTTCTGGAACACCTTGCGAAGAACGAGATCTCCTTCGTTGAAAGCTCTAGGTCGAACCTTCGAATTGTAGTACCTGGCTACTGATTGTTGGTAGTTTGCCATGCGAATCAGAGCCTGATCTCGACGTTCGTCAAGAATGTCCAGACTGTCGTTGAGCATTTCTTGATTCTGCCCCTCGTTCTCGAAAGCCAATTGACGCCGAAGTGTGGGGACTCCAATCTCTGCTGGGACAACAGCTTCTGCACCGAAAGTCAGTGAGAAAGGAGATTCACCGTTCGCTCTTCTTGGAGTAGTCCTGTACGCCCAAAGTACGCCATGGAGTTCGTCTGCCCATCGCCCCTTTCGAGCTTCGAGCTTCTTTTTCAAATTCTGAACGATCGTTTTGTTGGTAGCTTCAGCTTGACCATTCCCTTGTGGATACCGCGGGGTGGAAAAGCTAAGCTCGATGTTCCAGTTGTGGCAGAATTTTCTGAAGTTGCCCGAGATGAACTGAGACCCATTATCTGTTACGATCTCTTGGGGCACGCCAAACCTGCAGATTATGTTCTTCCAGATGAATCCTTCGACGTCCGAGTCTTTAATATCAGCAAAGGCCTCTGCTTCAATCCACTTAGTAAAATAATCAGTGAGTACAAGCAGGTATTTGCGTTGACCACTTGCTCTTGGTAATGGGCCCACAATATCCATTGAATATTTCATAAATGGATATGGTGCTACAATGCTCGACAACCGTTCTGTTGGCTGATGGAATATTGGGGAATGTCTTTGGCATTTGTCACATCGTTTGACAAAGTCTTCGCTGTCTTGAAGCATTGTAGGCCAGTAATAGCCTTGCCGCTTGACTTTGTTGCACAAGGATCGTCCCCCAGAGTGGTTTCCACATTCTCCTTCATGAACCTCTTTCAGAACGTAAGTGGCTTCTTTATCATCGAGACATCGAGCATAAGGGCCGTTGAATGAACGTCGGAAGAGGATGTCATTGATCAATGAAAATCGTGCAGCTTTGGTCTTGAGCTTCCGAGCTTCTTGCTTATCATCTGACAGAATTCCATCCTTCAAGTATTCTCTGATTGGTGCACGCCGGTCTCTAATGGCTTCGATTTCTATGATTGAGGATTCAATCTGAATGCTTGGTTCTGCAATGTAGCCAATGGGAATGCTGCGACGTAGGTTGGGTTCTGATGTTGATTCGAAAGAAGCTAAGCCGTCTACTTGCGTGTTATGGCTCCTCGACACTTGTTGTATCGAATATTCTTCAAATTGCTACAGCAATGAGCGAACCATACCTAGGTAGGCTTCCATCCTTGCATCTTTGGCTGTATATTCTCCCAAGACTTGATTCACAACGAGCTGTGAGTCGCTATGAATCTTCAAACGTCGAGCCCCCAGTGCTTTGGCTAGGCGTAGACCAGCAATCAAGGCTTCATATTCGGCTTCATTATTCGATGCTTTGAATCCTAATCTGAATGACTGTTCGATCACCTCGCCATCTGGAGACTGGCAAATTACTCCCACTCCTGAACCTTTGACATTTGATGCTCCGTCCACCATGAGCGTCCAGCAGCATTCTACTTGAGTTTTTGGGGTTAAAGGATCCGGAGTGAGTTCAGCTACGAAGTCAGCAAGCACTTGCAATTTAAGACTGGTTCGAACCCGAAATTCGATGTCGAATTCACTTAACTCTACTGCCCACTTTGTAAGTCGTCCAGAAAGGTTTGGACTATGAAGAATGGCTCGCAAGGGGTAGGTTGATAATACGACAATCGAATGTGATTGGAAATATGGCCTCAACTTCCTTGCAGCGGTTATGAGTGCAAGGGCTAATTTCTCAACCACCGGGTACCTTGTCTCCGCATCAAGCAATGTCTTGCTGACGTAGTAAACTGGCTGTTCGCCGCTCGTATTCCGTACGAGAACGGCACTGACTGCAACTTCTGTTACTGAGAGATATAAAAACAAACTTTCCCCTGTCTGGGGTTTGGATAAAACTGGAGGAGTGGACAGATACCTCTTTAGCTCCTCAAAGGCTTGTTGACATTGCTCGTTCCAGTCGAACTTCTTGTTACCTTTGAGAAGCTTGAAGAAGGGCTGGCATTTGTCGGTCGAGCGAGAGATGAATCTGTTCAAAGCAGCTATTCTTCCAGTCAGCTTCTGGATCTCTCGCTTGTTCTTTGGTGGAGGCATGTTCATAATTGCTCGAATCTGGTCTGGGTTTGCTTCAATTCCTCGCTGAGTCACAATGTAACCTAAGAACTTTCCAGACGAAACACCGAATGAACATTTTGACGGGTTCAAACGCATGTTGTGTTGTCTGAGTACGGAGAAACATTCCGATAGGTGTTCAATGTGATCAGCAGCCTTCAATGATTTGACCAGCATATCATCTATGTATACCTCCATCGTTCGACCGAGTTGATCAGCGAACATCGCGTTGACTAGTCTTTGGTAAGTGGCTCCCGCATTCTTGAGTCCGAAAAGCATGACTTTGTAGCAGTAAATCCCCCTTTCTGTAATAAATGCAGTCTTCTCCTGATCGTCGGGATGCATGAGGATCTGATTGTATCTGGAAAAAGCGTCCATGAACGAGAGTAACTCGTGTCCCGCTGTTGCATCAACCAGACGATCGATGTGTGGAAGAGGAAAACTGTCTTTCGGGCAGGCCTTGTTTAAGTCTGTAAAGTCGATGCAGACTCTCCACTTTCCATTCTTCTTCTTAACGATGACAACGTTCGCTAGCCAGTCTGGGTACTGTACCTCCTTGATAAATCCAGCTTCGATCAACTTTCGCACTTCATCATTGACGATCATGTTGCGTTCGATGCCAAGTTTTCTTCGCTTCTGCTTAAAAAATCCTAACATATGAATATATCTACATTTATTTTATTATTATATACATGTATATTTTTTGCGGGAAATAAAAACATGTCTATGTTTTTAACATAAAAGCTTTTACCCAAATCTCTTCCCTCCAATCCACTGAATATAGCATAAATCTTGGTACTTAATCCGTTAGTAGTTTAACAATACCTCTTTTTTCCAAGTATAAAGTTAATGATTAATCTTGCATTTAGACATCAGATTTGGATATAAAAATTTCAACTTAATTTTTGTCTTCTTCTGAAATATTAATAAAAATTTTAATTAATTTTTAAGTTTTTATGAATGAAAATAAGTTTTGAGTTTAAATGTAAGGTTTTAAGTTTTACTTGTGCAATGTTTTCAAGTTACAATTTCAAAAAAAGAAAAAAAAATTTACTCTAAAAATTGGGTAAGGTTTAAGTTAAGCAAGTAAGGTAGCGACCCAAGTTTGCGTAATTAGCCCTACGTGGATTTGGGGGTGTTACAGTTGTAACCAAGTAAGATATCTTGTGTATAGGTGACATATAACTAAGGCTATGTATGCATGTTGGTTAGGTCACCAACATATTACAAAAGTAAGGCTATGTACCCATTATGACCACCCGGTCATAACCATTATGACCGCTACTATTTATAGAACTAATAGTAGCGGTCATAACGATTATGACCACCCGGTCATAATGGTTATGACCATCCGGTCATAAACGTTATGACCGCTACTATTTATAGAACTAATAGTAGAGGTCATGACCGTTCTACTATTATTAGTTCTACAAATAGTAGCGGTCATAACGGTTATGACCGGGTGGTCATAATCGTTATGACCGCTACTATTAGTTCTATAAATAGTAGCGGTCATAATGGTTATGACCGGGTGGTCATAATCGTTATGACCGCTACTATTAGTTCTATAAATAGTAGCGGTCATAAACGTTATGACCGCTACTATTTATAGAACTAATAGTAACGGTCATAACGATTATGACCACCCGGTCATAACCATTATGACTGCTACTATTAATTACTAATAGTAGCGGTCATAACGGTTATGACCACCCGGTCATAAACGTTATGACCGCTATTATTTATTAGTTCTAATAGTAGAGGTAATGACCGTTCTACTATTATTAGTTCTACAAATAGTAGCGATCATAACGGTTATGACCGTGTGGTCATAACCGTTATGACCGCTACTATTTATAGTACTAATAATAGTAGAACGGTCATGACCAATCTTCTACTGAGTTCTATTAATAGTAGCGGTCATAACGGTTATGACCACCCAGTCATAACCGTTATGACCGCCACTATTTGTAGAACTAATAATAGTAGAACGGTCATAACCAATCTTCTACTAAGTTCTATAAATAGTAGCGGTCATAATGGTTATGACCACCCAGTCATAACCGTTATGACCACCCAAATATTTATATAAACCAGAACACTAATTTTATGTTGCAAAATCAGATAAAAATACTAATTTTTTGTATTTTAAGCAAACATTCGGGAGTAATATTTTTCTCAATCAATTTTGTAACTTTCGACATGGGTAGTTTTTGAAGATTTTTCGACGTTCACAGACTTCCAAGAGGTTTATAGAGGGCTTTCGTGGTGCTTTCGGACGGTTTCTGAGTGGTTCCGGCCGACTGCAACTCTTTCTCTCTCTAGATTTCAGTTTCTCTTTCTAAAATACTGTAGATGTTGGTTTAAAAATTTTTTTGGGGCATATGAAGGATATGAGGATAAACTTGGAAATTTACATACATTAAATGCTACTGGGCCCCACAGACAGTGCTAAAACTGAATGAAATAAAAAGTGATACTGAATTTAATATTATTTTTTCTAGAAGTGCTATTAGTGAAATTTACCCTATTAACTAGTGGAGACAGAGTGGGAGACAGAAAGTGAAGGCGGAGGATGTGCCCTTGAATTAGTTTTGAAAATCTTTTATTAACTTAAAAAATCAATTGAATAGTTTCAAGCTTAATATAAAATAAGAACATCTCCAATAATTTAATGTCAAATCCACATCTTGAAGCCAAATTTTAGCATCATTTGGACAGGAAAATCACTCTTTAATGTAATGTTATTTCCGCGGTTAGCAATTGTCAAATTTTTATTTTTGATTATTATTAATTGATGTCTTGTCTTCTTATTTAATCATTACAATATTGTTACTTTTTAATTATTTAAAACTTTTTTTTATGACTTTCAAACTTTATATTAACGATGACATGAGTTTCCCTTAAAAAAAAATTATGATCACAAAAGTTAGATATAGTATAGTATTAATAATATTATTATGCAAGTAATACAAAGAATAAAACTTTCATATTTTTAATGATAAACATATTGACATTTACGTTGGAAAAGGTCAATGCGTTATAAACACACTAGCTACCAAGTTTGAACAAGTGATAAATAGTGTAGGGTATCCTAGTTTGGCCACTTCCGTTGACTTAAGACGAAATAATAGAGAAAACTTTTGATTATTATTATTATTATTATTTTGCTCAGAGAAGACTTGTGAAATTGACACGCGGGGAAGGAGTAAAGAAAT
Source organism: Ficus microcarpa (assembly GCA_025413485.1). Lineage (NCBI taxonomy): Eukaryota > Viridiplantae > Streptophyta > Magnoliopsida > Rosales > Moraceae > Ficus > Ficus microcarpa. Next base: position 10,831,939 of record CM046375.1, read on the forward strand.
AATGTGATCGTTGACATCTTAAAATGAAAATAAATTAATAAATAAAAAGATCGATGACTTCTTGCCGTACTGCTAGAAGTTTCTATTTTTTATTTTTTTTCTTTTTCCATATGTCCATGACAGAGTAATACACACAAGGCACTGCTTTCAGTCTCCTGTGTACATCTTTTGTTAACTTATAAAATAAATTGAATAGTTTAAAGCTTAATATTAAATAATAACACATCTCAGATAATTTAATGCCAAAGTCTTGTGTCAAAGCTAATTTTTAGCATTTGTATTAAAAAAGAAAGAAAAAAAAAAAACAATCTCTTTAATATAATGTTATTTCCACTGTTAGAGTTGTCAAACTTTGTAGTGGATTGCTATTAATTGATGTCTTGATTTTTTATATTTAATCTTACCACGTTTAGGTACTGAAAATTAAATTACAAATTTCAAAACTTAATAATAATGATTGAAGTTAGAAATATGATTAGAAATAATATTATACACTGGAATACTACAAAATATAATATCATATCAATTATATGACTTTCATTTTTTTAATAATAAATACACAATTATTATTGACATTTTCATTCGAGACGGGCAATGTGGCATAAACAACACTAGCTAGCTGGTGGTTTGAACAAATAGTATATATGACATGTACGAGAATTCATATATTAAATAGTGTAGGGTATAGTTTGTCGGTTTCCACTTTCCATCGACTTGGGAAGAAACAATAGAGAAGACTTGTGAAATTGACACTTTTTTTTTTTTTTTTTTTTTTTTTTTCAATCTCCCTATAAAAAGAGTAATAGACACAAGGCGTTGCTAAAAAATTACAAGCAAATGAACAAAATTTTCCCCTCCTAAAATTGATCGTGCAGATTTAGGACTTGTTTGGCACTTAAGTTTAACTCAAGTTAAACCGTATTTTTTTTTGTTTTTTTCTGAAAAAATTTTTTGTCTTTTCTGAAAAAAGTTTTTTATCTTTTCTAAAAAGTCAACAAAAATTACTATTGAAACTTAAAAATTTTAACTCAAATTCATTCACCAAACACCCCCTTGGTTTTTATAACTGATTGCTTTTATAATTGCCGCGGCGACGACTGTAGCAGCCCAGTCATTATCGGTAGGCTGCGTCGCTCAGTACTGTGGGGATCTAAAAATTCCACATCCCTTTGGTATGACTGATGACTGTGCCCTTATATTGGGTTAATTTTAAATCTAGTCTCTGAAGATTAATGGAATATTTACTTTTCAAGAGTTGGGAATGGAAGTAAATAATAGGAGCAATCTCTTGTTTACTTGCTCTTTTTTTTTTTTTTTTTTTTTGGAATAGGAGTGAGAATGATGAGTCCCACACTAATTTGGGATTAAGGAATGGGATTGGCAATCCTATACCCCTTCTGGATTCTGACTCTCATTCTTACTATTAACATTAAATTATCGATTTATCCTTAGTTTATTTATAAAAAATTGTATTAAAAAATAATAACAAACTATATTAACTATTTTTATTAACTAAATATAATATATTTTTATTAACTTAATATTATATAACTATCCTAATTACTATTAACGCTAGTAAATAAAGAACTTTTTTATCATATATATTATTATGTTTCTATTTTTATATTTTTGATATTTTACTTATTTTATTTATTTTTTTTTTTTACTCTTTTTAATATTTTTAAACAAAAAATTAAACAATTTAATTTTATTGCCTTAATATCATAATGATTATTTTACTTTTGATTAATAGTATGATAATAAATAAAAAAAATTAAACATTTTTTTAATTTTTGAAAACATAATAAATAAAATGGTATACAAGTAAATTTACAATAACTAAATCCAATTCCTTTTTTAAGTAAACGCATAAATGAGGTTGACAGTGATTCCGACTCTGATTCCTTGAACCCAAGTAAACAGCATATTCTGACTCCAAATCCTGAATCCGAATCTAGCCCACTTCAAATCCTACCAACTCCAATTTATGTTCACTCCTATTACATGTAAGTAAACATGCCATAAGTGTTGTCTCACTTTACCCATACCATTTAAAATAGAACAAAATTCCTTCTAAACATATTATATGTTGCAATTTTGGTACTTTTAGTCTTGAGACATCAATTTTTTTAACGTATGTGCAGAGAATGTGACTGTGAGTTGAGGGAAATTTTAATGACTTATGCTTAACAGGTGATCAAGATATTATAAAATCTATTAAATTCATTGCCGCCACCGATATGATAGAAATACCTAATTAAGTTACAACTTCTGATAAGTTCCGAGGAGCCCTTAATGTCATTTTGAGTTATAAAAAACAAAGTAAGACAATCCTATTTGTAATAAAGCATTTAAAATTAACATTTAAATAGTCATTGAGTTATAAGAACTTGTAAACCTTATATAAAGTAAATTTACTTTTACAAGGTATCATGGGATGCAAGAATTGATTTTTCTTTACTCATTTCTTATATATTTGTTGGCTTATTAAACTTCTATTAGTGCCTTTAATAAATAAATACAATATTATATTTTCAAAAAATAAAAATAAATATGTGATTAAATGAAAAAAAATACTTCCAAAATTTTATTTTCTTTTCATGCAAAGTAAAAAAAAATTTTTTTTTTTTAAAACTATGCAATGTAATTGAACACGGCCTTGCTCAGTGATATGTTATGAACCGTTACTACTACAAAATATGGATTCCACGATGGAATTTTCACGACCGTTTTAAAAGAAACCGTTGTGGAAAATGCGACAAAAACACGGAGCGGAACAGAGTTTTTGAAACCGTCGTGGAAGCCAATGATTCCACGATGGTTATAGAAAACCGTCATGGAAGACCATGCTTCCACAACGGTTTTTAACAACCATCGTGGAAGCTTGAAAAAAATTTGAAAAAAAACCGTCGTGGTATCTTAACTAAAATTTTGAAAAAAAATTTTGTTATTTTTTTTTAAATAAAAAAATTAGATACCATGACGGTTTTTTTAAAAAACCGTCGTGGTATCTCAGCTAAAATTTTGAAAAAAATTTCGCTATATTTTTTTAAAATAAAAAAAATGGATACCACGACGGTTTTTTCAAAAATCCGTTGTGGTAACTCGAGATACCACGACAGTTTTTTTAACCATCATGGTATCTCAACTAAAATTTTAAACAAATTTTTGGTATTTTAAAAACATATATATAAAAAATTAGATATCATGACGGTTTTTTCAAAAAAACCGTCGTGGTAGCTTAAAAAAATAGTTAAATTTTCAAAAAACAGTTAAAAAAAACCGTTATAGTATCTCAACTAAAATTTTGAAAAAAAATTTAGTATTTTTTTTAAATAAAAAAATTAGATACCACGACGGTTTTTTCAAGAAACTGTCGTGGTAACTTGAGATACCACGACGGTTTTTTTAACTGTCGTGGTATCTCAACTAAAATTTTGAAAAAAATTTTGGTATTTTTTAAAAAAAATAAAAAAATTAGATACCACGACGGTTTTTTCAAAATTTCCCGAAAACTATGCGAACTTAAATTTAGATGTAAATTTTACTCCCTATGTATTAAAACAAAATAAAAACCTAAGTCCCTCCACTTTCTCTCTCTCATTTTTGGAACTCTCCCTTCATTCTCTCTATTTGCTTGCCGTGCATATCCTCCCTCCATTCTCTCTATTTGCTTGCCGTGCATATCCTCCCTCCTCCCTCCATTCTCTCTATTTGCTTGCCGTGCATATCCTCCCTCCTCCCTCCATTCTCTCTCTTTGCTTGCCCTGCATCCTCCCTCCATTGTCTCTCTTGGCTCCCATCTCCATTCTCTCTCGTCCTCGCCCTCGCCCTCGCTACCTCGTCTCCCTCTCTCTATCGCCGCACCTACGTCGTCGCCTAAGCCGGTACCGATCAACCCGTTCGTACCCATACTCAAGTACTTGGTAAGTCGAGATCTCTCTTTCACTGCACAGTTTTATGGAAGTGAATTTGGTTGATTGTAAACTTGATTTTCGGTAATTGTTGATTGTTGTGATTTTGGGTAATTTTTTCTACAAAAGTAAGTGTTGATTTTGCATGTTAAATTTTTGCACACTATATGTTAGAAAAAATACCTATTTGAGTGAGACTTAGTTTTGAATTATTGTACAATGGTTGGGTAAGGCGACGGTTTACCAAATTTCCAGAAAAAAGTATTCAATTTGCAAATTTTTTTTTTCGTTGTTTCCTACCACGACGGTCATGGAAACCGTCGTGGTAACGCGCGGCTACCACGATGATTTTCTTAAGAAACCGTCATAATACGTTCTTAAATATACACAATTAGGCCCTATTTTTGCCCATTACACGACGGTTAAAAAACCGTCGTGGAATTTGAAAAGATTAACCGTCGTGGAATTTAAAAAGATTCCACGACCCTAGATTCTACAACGGTTAGAAAACTGTCATGGAATCCACATTCTGTAGTAGTGCATGTAGGATTCTTCTTTGGCGAGTTTTTAGGCTCCCGCGTTTGCATAGAAAACAAACGTTTCCCAAGGTTTAATTGGTCTAGTCTTCTATTGTCACTTTCCCTTGTCGCTATATAGATGATAACTTGTTAAGTCATTCTCGTCAATACAATGTTATTTACACCGTTAGAAATTATCAAATTTTGATATCTAATGACTCTTAATTTTTTTTAATTTAATCATTATTATTTTATAACTTTTAATTACTGAAAGTTTATTTTACGAGTTTTAAAGCTTAATAATAATGATGAAAGTTAGAAATAAAATTAAAAATAACATTATGCATTACAATATTACAAAATATATTATCATATCAAATATATGATTTTCAATTTCTTTTTTTTACGATAAATACGTTACTAATATTGACATTTACATTCAAGAAGGTCAATTTGGCATAAAACCTAGCTAGTGGTTTGAACTAGTATATAAGACATGTGCGAAAATTCATATATTTAATAGTGTAGGGTATAGCTTGTCCGTCTCCATCGACTTGGGAAGAACTAACAAAGAAGACTTGTGAAGTTGACAAATAGGTTTGTTTGGCATAACTTCCCAAAAACTGCTTTTGTCTTCTTTGGTCTAAAAATAACTTCTAAAAGTGTTTGGATGATTTTTCAAAAGAGTTTACAGTCTCCAAAAATGCTTCCTATCAAAACCGAAAAATATGGCTCTAGCAAAAGCTATTTTAAGTAAATTTTAAAACTTGTAATAAAATTTAAAGTAGACATTGTAAATTCCATTTTAATATTTTTATTACTTATTAAAATACTATAAAGATCATTTTCATCTCATAAGCTATTTGCTTCTAAACACTTACTGAAAAGCCATAGCTTTCGCCTTTCTTCTTCTACTAGCTAGAAGCAAAAGCAAAAGCAAAAGTTCTACCGAACTGGCCCATACTCGATGACTCTTCTTGCCGCAACTGTGCTGCTGCTATGAAGTTTTTATCTTTTATTTACTTTTCAATATCTCTAGAAAAGAGTAACACGTACTAGGTATTGCTAAAAAATTATAAGAAAAAATATAAAATTTTCCCCTCCTAAAACTGTGGGCATCTAAAAGTTCCATATTCCATTTTATACCTTAAGATCATTGAAACAGCTACATGTATGGTGCCCATTTTATCCTTTTGATATTTTAACATCATTTTTCTTTACTGTGATTCATATTTTGTCCTTTTTTTTTTTTTTTTAATCATGATTGTATGTATCTTTATTTTAATGACTAATTATTTATTATTACGATTGCATATTAGTATGATTTATGTTTTGTTTTTCATATTTCTTAAGTATGAATTAGGTTCCGTAGAAACCCATTTTTAATATGATTCATGTTCTATTTATTATAATGGTAACATTATTATGATAACTTCTTTTTCTATTCTTATTGGTCTTATTTTAACAGTTAGTTTTTAAAGTTTAAGTGTGAGTTGAAATTGTTTATTTCTTTATAATAATTACTATTTGATTATGATGTTTTATAAATTGTGTATTTTTTTTCCTTTATGATATTCATTATGATGGTTTTTCTTTATGATATTTATTATATCATTATAATGTTGTTTTTAGATTTTAAAGTGTTTTTTATATAATTTTTTTTTACCATAATATTCAATTTCTTTGTATACTTGCACATGTGATCTTTATTTTAATAACCAATTATTTGTTATAATGATTGTTTTTTACATTCTATAAACTTATATTTGCTATGATATCCTTTTTTTCTTTATGAAAAATCAAGTAAATGGTTCTTTTTTTTCCTTTTATAAAAGATTTAGCTTGGTTTTTTTTTTTTTTTTTTTGAGATTGTTCCTTTCCTTTTTATCAATTCTTTATTTGTTTTTTTTTTCTTTCAATTCTTTATAAAAGGATAATGTGATCTTTATACTTATTAATTTAGACATTTATGTAAATAAAAAAAATTGCTATTTTTTAAATCATGGTCTCCAATTTAGACATTTATATAAATAATCATTTATTAAACTTTTTAACAATCACATATCATTTTTAACCAAACGTATATTTTCAAATCATCAATTCATTTTCAATCAAAACATTTTCAAAACTCTAAACCTAATCGGTGTTCGAAACAGGTCTTTAGTATAATTAAAAAAAAAAAGATGAATTGCTAGGTTGGTCTTTAAACTTTTTTTTCGTAGTTGGTACGCTCCTTAACGATTAAAATATTGCTACAAACGTCTTTTACGTTAATCTTTGAACGAAATCTATTAGTTATCATCATTTTTGACTAAATTACTAATAGATTTCATTTAAAATTAACAAAAATGACTACTGTAGTAATAATTTAATAATTTAAGGGCATTGCTTGTTCTTTTTTTTTTTTTTTTTGGTAGCTAAAATGATTATAAATTATTAAAAAACGTTGTTATATAGTAGTAATTTTCAATTAATTTTTAGATAGAATCAGTATTTAACATTATTTTTTTACTAAAATTAACGAAAATGACTATTGTAATAACGTTTTAAAATTAGGTATTTCAATTACGAAAAAAATTTAGGGACTAAAATTATATAAAGTTAAAAATCTAGAGATCAAATGAATAATATACCAAAAAAGAAATTGCATCCAAAACTATGGTCGATTACCGCTGGATATCGGCATTACTTACGTCGTAGTCTTATTTCACATTTCGTTATTTATTTATTTATTTTGGAAGGTCTTGTGATTTGTGATTTCCATTTTAAATTTCTGGTAATATTAAAATCTTCTCGATCGTGTTGTACAAACTTCCAGGAAATAAGATGGACGGCATTAAAACATAAATTACACGCATCAAAAGACACAACCATCCACCACTTGACAGCTGCCCCTGTTTCTTACCCTTTTCGTTCCACCGTTTCCTCCCCCCCCCCCCCCCCCCCCCCCCCCGCGGCTCTCCTTTCTTTTCTCTCCTTGCTTTTCGTGTTTGTGATTTTTTTTTTTTAAATTTTCTTTTCATTTTGATTAGATATGTTTTTACACTCTCTAAATTTTTACTTTGAAATCTTTTATACCTTTAATTTTATAAATGTGTGTCACCGAATACTTTTTTTTTTGTTTTATCCATATAAATATTGGGTAAAAATCTTTTTAAATATAAATTTTCCTTCATCTTTTAATGTATTATTTAATTAAATCGGATTTTTATAGCCACAGTTTTTAATTATCCTATTGATATATATATATATATATATATATATATTTTTATAACAAATCTGCCTTTGTTCTAACAACATTTTCTTTCCCACGCGTTTTTTTTTCCCTTAATTTTCTATATAATAGTTCAGTTTGATTACTATTTAAAATTTTATCAATTTATTTACTATTTAAAATTTTGTCAATTTATTTTGATAATTTTGTAGGTTGTTTTTTTTTTTTTGGTTCATTTTTCTAAAATCTTATCATTCTTCCTTTCAACTTGTCCCTATTAAAATAATTTTTTTTTTCAATTATATCTTCACTTTTTTCCTTCTACTTTTCCTTTTTGTTTTTCTTATTTTCTTTAAGTCTTATATTTTAATTACGTCTTATGGAAATACTTTTTCTTTATGATTTATATCTGTTAAAATATTTTTTTTTTCCTCAAATACATTGTTAGTTAATTTTTTTTTTTCATTATTTCTAAAAATTTAACAAATTTAACCTGCACATGCGTAGCACGTGCTCAGAAACTAGTGTTATAGAATGGTACACCCACAAGGCTCTTTTCTCTTTATTTTCTTGTAGTTCCAACGTTAAATAAGATTATCTATCGAATTTTGGCTACTCGGAGTCTCCTGCATTTCCTTTGAATTAGTGTTGTACATCTTTTGTTCATTTATAAAACAAAAATCGAATAGTTTTAAGCTTAATATTATATAAGAACACATCTCAAATAACTTAATGCCAAATTCTTGTGTCAAAACTAATTTTAAGTATATTGATTAAAAAAAAAAAAACCATTCTCTTCAATATAATGTTCTTTCCACCATTAGAATTGTCAAATTTCGATGTTTGATTGTTATAGGTTGATGTCTTGATTTTTTTTATTTAATCTTTATAGTATTATAACTTTTAATTACTGAAAGTTTATTTTAAAAGTTTCGAAAAAATTAATAATAATGATAGAAGTTAGAAATAGAATTAAAACTTGATAACAATGATAAAAGTTAGATAGGAATATTAGAAATAACATTATGCTACAAAATATTATTTTATATCAAATACAGGACTTTTACCTTTTTCTTATGATAAATACATAACTAATATTGGCATTTACTTTCGAGATGGTTAATGTGGCATAAGAGCACGCAAGCTAGCCAGTTGTTTGAACAAGTAGAAATTCATATATTGGGAAGTGTAGGGTATAGTTTGGCCGTTTCCATTGACTTGGGATAAGACAGAAGACTTGTGAAATTGGTGTATCGGACTCTTAATGCCGTATACGTTTCGTTGCTATGAAGTTTCCTTCCTTTTTTTTTTTTTTTTTTTCAATCCCTCTATAAAAAGAGTAATACATACAAGGCATTGCTAAAAAATTTACAAGCAAATATACAAAAATTTCCCCTCTTGTAATAGATCATGCGGATTTGGTTGCTATGGCTGATTGCTTTAACAACCGTTTCGGCGGTGACGACAGTAGCAGCTCAGTCGTCGTTTCTGGAAGGCTGCGACGATCAGTACTGTGGGGTTCTAAAAGTTCCATATCCCTTTGGTATGACTGATGAATGTGCCTTAGAAAAAAAATCCTTCATCGATTGTAGGAAATCAGGCATCAACACTAAACCGTATCTTATGAAGGGGGGTCAGCATGTTGTTAAGAATATATCCCTTGATGGGGAAATGGAGATCATGAATTATGTAGCCAAAGCCTGCTATAGCCAGAATGGAACGCAAACGGTTCGAAACAACCCTAACCTCTGGGTAAATGACTAGTTCACCATCTCCAGCACCAAGAACAAGTTCTTCGCCATAGGCTGCGACACATGCGCACTAATCAACGGCTCTCTAGGGAACAACCGTTACACAACCTGTTGCTGGTCGTCGTGTCAAAAGGGCGACAACCTAATCGAGCCTTGCTCCGGAGTTGGATGTTGCCAAGTTTCCCTCCCTAGGGAATTGGTAAATATCAACTTGACGCTGGGGAGCTTTAACCATCATAAGAATGTTTGGGATTTCAATCCCTGCAGCTATGCCTTTGTGGCAAAAGATGCGGAGTTCAAGTTTTCGAGTACGAGTTTTGAAGAACTAGACAAAACTGAAAATCTTCCAATGGTCATTAATTGGTCGATTGGGAATGTGTCCTGCGAGGTAGCTCAGAAGTTTGAGAATTACTCGTGCAAAGCAAACAGCGAGTGCGTTCCTGGTGTTAGATCTGGTTATCTTTGCCGGTGTAAGACTGGTTACGAAGGGAACCCCTACCATCCACATGGTTGTACAGGTAATGCATTTCACTTGATTTTTATCTTGCATAATCAATGATTAGATATAATACTTCTTTTATGGCTGAAAAATTAGGTAGATAGGTAGTTTTTTTTACACTTATTACTTATCTATATCTTATAAACTTTAGATTCATTTTCACTTTACTCTGTAAATTTTTAAAACTCCTACTCTACCCCCTGAATTTTAAATTAACCCCCATTTAGTTAAAAATAGACCGCAAAAAAAAAAAAAAAAAGGTGAGTTAGATGTAATTACGTGATCTTTTTCTAATATAGATTGGGTTTAGTAAGATTAATTCTTTTTTATCCATATGTTTTTAACAAGAATTATAGAAAAAAGGAATTAAGTGAGACAAATTTAAAGTTTGGAAGACAAAGTGGGAATTTTTAAAATTCATGGTTTTTTTTTTTTTGACAGACATTGATGAGTGCAAGGTTAAACCAGAAGCTTGTATAAATGGTACATGCGTTAATATACCTGGAGATTTTAATTGCTTTTGTCATGAGGGGTACACTGCGGAGAACAAAACGGGGTACACTGCGAAGAAAACTTGTAAACCTAAACCAAACCGTGAAGGTGGATCCAGCAGAACTCTTCTCCTCATTATTCCACTATGTAAGTCCATCCTTCTCTCTCTCTTTTGAAAAAATCAAACTTATTCTTCAAAGAAATATGTTAGGAACATCGATTTTAATTTTAATTTTTAAATATTAACCTCTGTAGTATATGAGCTATATTTTTTTATCGGTAAGTGTTCAAAGTATTATCATATCAATTGATTGCATTGACCAATGAAAATATTACATATAAGTTAGAATTCAAAATGAGATTGGAGTGGGTGTCTCTAATACTACTCTTTTTCAAAATGGTTAAAAAATAATCTTATTTTACCAGTTAAGTTTTTTTTTTTAAAATAAAAATCCTTAAAATATTTGAAATAAATATTTGTACAACATTTAAAAAATTATTATCATTAGGAGATTTATAGGTAAATAGTCTTTTTTAAGAACTTTTTTAATAAATAACTGAAGTTCTTAAAAATTAATTGAAATACTTTCTTTTTTAGAATGATCAGTTAATTTTGTTAAATGGTCAATCACTGATTAACAATATAATATTATTAATTTGGTCAATCAATAATTGACTATAGTGAATCATTTATTAATCATAACATAAATTATTAATTTTTATAGTCAATTATTGATTGACCATAATCAATTACTGACTAATCAAATTTAAAAAAAAAATGACAAATAGTCATTTTACAAAGTTAAAAAAAAAAAAAAAAAGATTCGGCCATCTATTATATTTGTGGACTAAAACAGGCCATAAGCCTAATTTTTCTATCAATTTTAATTATAATTAAAAGTTCTTTTAAATTCCAAACAGATTATAACCTTTCAAGTCAAACTACAATTCAGAAGTAGAGAATAGAGAATAAAGGAAAGAGATGGTTTTTTTATTTTTATTTTTTAATGAAACTCTTTTAAACGGAGAATGAGAAGTAAAATCAAACTTGACAACTACTTGGACAAGGAAAGACTGAAAAAAATCTTAACATAGACTTGTTGAGGTAGGATATACTTAAAATCTACTACAGATATTTGTTATTAATTAAATGTGCTTGGATTTTTTAATTTTAGAATTTATGTTACTTTATTTTAAATTGATCAAGGATTCAAATAACTTTTGAAAAATTAATTATCAGGTATCATAAGAATTTTTTGAACACATTACAGGGAGAAAAAAAAAAAAAAAAAAGACCCTGTGGGGCCCCTAACACCAATAGTATGGAAGTTCAGGCTGCGACGGACATATTAAAGGAGAAGCGTGCCCCCACTTTGAAAATCTAAAAAATAAAAAATGAAAAAAAAAATACATGCAACTTGTTTTCTCTGTTTTATAACTATGTTTGATTAGTTCAGTCTAATTAAATATTTTCAAAATTTTTTTCCATCTATTTTTTTTTTTTTTAAGTAAACACACTTTAATTATTCATATCTCCAAATCTCTCTTAAAATATCAAACTTTAAAAGTCCACAACTTTATTATTTTAATATAAAATTAGATTTTTTTCAAAAATAAAATTATATAAAATTTCAAGAGAAATGAAAAAAAAAAAAAGATTCGTAATGTTATTTTTTTCTAATATATTTCAAGTTTTTATATTTTTTAACTTCGAATAATTATTTTCAACAACGACATAATTTCAAAACTCAATATAATTTTGATAAAAGTAACTTAAAAACTCCAACTTAAGTTGATCAATCAAACGGACCTAAATTTTGGGCTTTCCAAAATTTTTTGGACTTCCTGTTAGCCGTTTGAGATTCATGGATGTTTCCCTGTTTTAATAAGCCTCCGTTCCCATACTCTATAGCCATATTCAACTTTCATCATTTTCTATTTTTTTCCTCTATATTTTTTTCCTTTATTCCTTTCACTTGTCTCTTCATCTCCTCCTTGCTTTCTTTCTCTCCAAGTTCCACTTGCATTATTTATAATAATTTTACGATTCCCTTTCTCCCTAATCTCTAGTAAACAGGTTTAGTCCTTTCTATTTTTTACCACTATCTAATTATTCCATTTTCAACTTTTTCAAATTTTTTTTTCCCTTGATTTCGTTTCGTTCATATTGTTATGCAAATTACAATAAGACTTTTATTTAAAAGTTGGACGCTTGCTCTCCAAATTTTTTAACTCTTCTACCATCAAGGGATGTAAAGTTAGAGATTCACTAACTTTATTTGATACAATTTTCATATTTTCTTAATTTATAAATTTTATCATTTTCTATGCCTCAATGGATTTAAAGTTTGGCTCTGTCCTTGTGTGCAGGTGTAAGTATAGGTCTCTTAGCCCTGTTGGTTTCAAGTTTAATGATGCTACGGGGGACGAAGAAAAGAAAGCTGATTAAACTCAAAGAGAAGTTCTTCGAACAAAATGGCGGCATAATGTTGCAACAACGACTGTCCAATCACAGATCAGGATCTTTGGACACAACCAAGATCTTTACCCTGGATGAACTCAACATGGCTACAAACAACTTCCACAAGAGCAGAATTCTCGGTGAAGGAGGTTATGGTACGGTTTACAAGGGAGAATTAACGGATAACAAGTTGACGGTCGCCATTAAGAAGTCAAAAGTCGGAGCAAAAACTCAATCCGAGCAATTCATCAACGAGGTGCTCGTTCTCATGCAAATCAACCACAGGAATGTGGTTAAACTCTTGGGATGTTGCTTGGAAACCGAAGTGCCTTTACTAATTTACGAGTTCATTTCCAATGGCACTCTTTTTGAGCGAATCCACGGCGTAGGCAAAGAAGTATCCCCGCTTTCATGGGAATTGAGATTGAAAATAGCGGCAGAAGCCGCGGACGCTCTTGCATACTTACACTGCCAAACTAGCACGCCAATTGTACACAGAGATGTGAAGACGGCAAACATACTCTTGGACAATAGCTATACGGCAAAAGTTTCAGATTTTGGAGCTTCAAGGTTGATCCCTCTTGATCAAGAACATCAAATGCAAACATTTGTGCAAGGAACATTTGGATACTTGGATCCAGAGTACATGCACTCAAGCATACTAACCGACAAGAGTGATGTATATAGCTTCGGAGTTGTGCTAGCAGAGCTACTAACTAGCAGGAAGGCATTATCTTTTGCTAGGCGAGAAAGTGACAGAAATCTCGCAAACTGCTTTGTCTCGGCAATGAAGAAGAATCGCTTGCTTGACATTCTTGACGTAGACATCGTCAACGACGGAAATCTCAAGGCTATGGAGGAAGTCGCCGTTCTTGCGACGAGATGTTTAAGGGTAAAAGGAGAGGAAAGGCCTACAATGAAAGAGGTAGCAATGGAGTTAGAGGGATTGAGAATTACGGAAAAGCATCCATGGCGAGAAGCCGATTTGTGTCCAGAAGAGACAGAGTCCTTGCTTGGATCATCTTTCAATCCTTTTTCTATAGACATCAATGGTGGTGAAACAAGCAGTACAACCAACTACAATAGCATGCAACAGCGGATGACGAATTCTTCTTATGGCTATGGGCGATAGATCTTTCTTCTCGTTGAATAATTTTGTAAAATATAGGATATATTTGTGTTTTGAATTTGGCAACTTTCAGTTTAGACCATAACAATTTTCAAAAATTTGTATGGATGTTATATATGTTGAAGCTTTCGAATTTTAGATGAGTGCATTCTGATATTATATAGCTACAGCGTGAATAAACTAATGCAAAAACGTTTTGCAAATTCAATAAAAAATTTTCTCATATTTTTAACATTCAACATAAAATAGAATTTTAACCTTTCTTAACCTCATTTGAACAAAATTTTTAACACCAAGGTCATCCTTATTTCAAATAAAACTACCTTTATCTTCTCATAAATAAACAACTTCACCGAATTTTACGAAATTTCACATTGCTCTAGTTCCAAATTGACAAAATATATATATATATATATATATTCAACCTATTTACTTCTCCCTTTTTTTTTTTTTTTTTTTTCATGTTATCTTTTTTCCACGATTTCACCCCATGACTATGCCTTTTACAGTCTCCAAATAATAATTTGAGCTTTAGATGGTTCGTTGTAGTTCTCATCATTTCTTAACAATATATGAAAACAACCTCTCAACCTTCCAAACTTCCAAACTATTCTTCTCTGGGAGAATCAATTGGTTTTGGAAGACATTTGAATACTCCGGGACGTCAGTTCTCGTTTTCATATTTCTTGTCTACGACTTCCTTTTCTTTTTTTTTTTTTTTTTTTTTGTCCATGAAAAAAATTTTAAAAGAGAGAGAGAGTGTGTGTGTGTGCATAAGAACTACTGATTTAGGCTACGTTTGGTTGAAAGGAGGGGGTGGAGGTGGGATAGGAAGGATAGGAAGGATGAGGAATATAAATAATCCAAAAAATTATAAGAACCCTTTACATTGTTTGATTAAAAAAACTTAAAAAATAGATAATAATTAATTATTTAATAATTATATAATCTATTAATATAATTTTTTAAGAATTATTTTTAAGATAAAATAGATTTTTGATTAAAAAAAATAAAGAATTTAATGGATCCTTCCACTGGAAGGATCCACTTTAGTGGATTTGGAGGAAGACAGCCTCTTCTCTCCCTCCTCTGTTCTTTCCGATTAAGCAAAGGATTGGGTTTCCATCTTCTTCTCTGTCTCCCCAATCAATATTGAATACGTCGTCTAAAATACCAGAGCATTAACGGCTGTGTCTCACCCTCAGAAAAGTAACCACCTTTTTTTTTTTTTTTTCCCTTTCTCCTCGCTTTTCGTTCCTTTTTTTCTTCTGTCTATCTCTCCCTCAAGTCATCTTCTCCATTCTAATTTTCCTTTCATTTTCTCTTTGAGCAAAAGGTCTATCACGCTATTGGAAACAAATTTCTGAAGGGATTAGAGAGAAAATAAAAGCAAAAGGCAGATGAGCGAGAAGACGCAAGAGAAACAGTGAATGGGAGGATGAGAAAGAGAGAGAGAGAGAAAAAAAAGATAAAAATAAAAATTGGTTTGCAACTAAACAGAAGAAAACCCTTCCAGAGTATGGTAGTGAGTGGACTGTTTAAAGACATCCATTGAGAGAATCTTTAATAAGGAAGACCTTCAACATCCCTGGTCACAATGGCACTACAAAAAGTTGAAAGTAGTCCACCACTTAGGGCTGTTCAAAAAAACCAACAAACCGACACCGACCGGTGACGACCATTGAAACCGAAAAACGTCGAAACCGACGTCGTCGGTTGGTGAACCGAACCGCCCAAGCAATGGACAGCCCGGTGGTCGGTTAGGGGGTATGGGACTCGGTTTGGAACCGAAATCGACCGATCCCTTCCTATTCAGTAAAGTTGCAGCGGTGAAGAAGAAAAAATGAGGTGAACCGAACCGAACCGACACGACAAAAAAAGGTCGGTTGCCGACCGATGTTCAGTCCTACGGAACGACCATTGAGCAGCAGTGAGATGAACAGCCTTAGAAACTAACATATACACAGCTTGGTTCCCTTCATGATGAACGTGGGAGACAAGAAAGTTCATGTCGTTCAAATGAAATGAAGCTATAAACCATCTATTTTTTTTTTTTTAAAGAAAATCTACCTCTCTGAAATAGGAAATTAGGAAAGGAAAATAAGGAACAGTGGAAATGTCATTTATCTTCTGTTGTTTGGTTTGTAATTCATCTAACAATCTCTCCAATTTTGAAGAGATCAAAATTAACGTATTTTGAAGGATTTAAATCCCTCCCCCCTTCCATCTTCTTTTATCCTCTATCAAATAATCATAAAATGTTAAAATTCTTTCATTAATTTATCCACCCCTCTCCTTCCTTCCACTTTTCTCATCTTTCACACATGATATTAAAGTCATGGGCCAATACATAGTTCAAGAGCCATTTGTAAAAAATAAACGTTAAAAAAAATAATAAAGGCATTATGCCAAAAATTTAGTTCACACCCTCCAAACACTGTCACATAACGCCAAACTTAAAAATAAGTAAATAAATTAAAAAAACATAGTGCCTGACTTTACTTCTACTGGTTTTTTAGGCACGTATTTCACACGTATAGATTTAATGGATTGTCAATGTTAAATTTTTATAAAAAAGAAATAATAGATGTTAAATTTTAAAGAAATCAATATCTTTTCTTAATTTAGTTATTGTCTTTTAAAGGATTTAATAGACTCAAGTAACCAATTATTTAATGGGAACATAATAATTTGAATAATTGTAAGAAAAATTTGTTGAGACATATTTGAAACAGTTATTTTTAGATAAGGACAAAATGAAAAAGTGAAAAAACATTTTAAATGAGCCAACTATAAATTTGTAAAAGTTTTAGGGAGAAAAAGTAAAAAAAAAAAAAAATTAAAACAAAGAAAGATGAAAGCAACTCAACCAAAAAAAAATAAAAATTAAAAAAAAAAGGAAAAGGAAAAGGAAAAAAAAGTACACAAAAAGATAAAATAGAGAAACCAAGCCCTCGTTTTGTTCACTATTCCAACTCAAAATTTTCATCTCAGTTTTTATCTTTTTCTGAAAAATTTTTTGTCTTTTCTGAAAACGTTTTTTGTCTTTTCTAAAAAATCAACAAAAATTACTATTAAAACTTAAAATTTTCAATTCAAACTGGTAAACCAAATGAAGATTCTTGAATGGTGTAAAAAAGCAACCTTCCTTTATTAACTTTTTGCGTGGTGCACAACCCTCCTTTCTTCTTGTTGTATAATTGACATGCATATAAATACAATACAGAAAACAAAAAATGTATATGTAACTTTTTTTACCCCTTAAAATGAAATGACATTAACTTTAAAAATTCATTGAAGAGTTTCAAGCTTGAAAAATGTGGTAAATAATTAGTTAGAGAGTTAATTTGATGATAATTTTATATTTGATTTTAACAAAAATTATAAAATTCAAATCCCACCATCTTAAATTTAAATATATATATATATATATATTAAGTGATAAAAAATACTAGTGGTTTTTTTCCGCTTTTACAATTAAACAACTGGTAGTTGTACATGTAATAAGACATGTACATAAAAGCAATATATTGTACAGTTACGTACGTTCGTTCGGTCAATGCCGTTGACTTGAGGAAATAATAGAGAAGATCCGTCAATTGAAATCATCTCGTGTTGTACAACTTCCGGGAAATGACATATGTACGACTTTAAGACAGAAAACACACACGTCAACAGATACAAGTACATATTATAGCATAGTACACCCACATGGCTCTTTTCTTTCTCTTTTATTCTTTCTTTTATTTTCCTGTAGTTCCGACGTTGAACAATCCAAGATCATACATTTTTTTCACTGTCCGTGTCTTTTGATAAGTATTGTCTGTTGACGTGTCCAATATTAACTAGTGGAGACAGAGAGGGAGACAGGAAGTGAAGGCGGAGGATGTGTGTCCTTGAATTAGTGTTGTAAATCTTTTATTAACTTAAAAAATCAATTGAATAGTTTCAAGCTTAATATAAAATAAGAACATCTCCAATAATTTAATGTCAAATCCACATCTTGAAGCCAAATTTTAGCATCATTAATTGGACAGGAAAATCACTCTTTAATGTAATGTTATTTCCGTGGTTAGCAATTGTCAAATTTTTATTTTTCATTATTATTAATTGATGTCTTGTCTTTTTATTTAATCATTACAGTATTATTACTTTTTAATTATTTAAAACCTTTTTTTTTTTATGACTTTCAAACTTTATAATAATGATGACATGAGTTTCCCTAAAAAATAAAAATAAAAAATTATGATCACAAAAGTTAGATATAGTATAGTATTAATAATATTATTATGCAAGTAATACAAAGAATAAAACTTTCATATTTTTAATGATAAACATATTGACATTTACGTTGGAAAGGGTCAATGTGTTATAAACACACTAGCTAGCAAGTTTGAACAAGTGATAAATAGTGTAGGGTATACTAGTTTGGCCAAATAGAGAAAACTTTTGATTATTATTATTATTATTATTTTGCTCAGAGAAGACTTGTGAAATTGACACGCGGGGAAAGGGTAAAGAAATAATGTGATCGATGACATCTTAAAATGAAAATAAATTACAGGCCGTTTGGCACACCCATTTGAACTGGCTTTTTTCAGTTCAACTCAAACGAAATGAGTTTGGCATTTCATTCCATCCTTAACTTCCATCTGAACCGTTGCACAATAAACCCAAATGGGTTCACTGTGCAACCACGCTTTGTGTAATATCTAATTTTTTTCAATGTCTATATTTCCTTTGTAAGGGATTAATTTTACGTTATCGAGACATTCATGAAAAAGCTCGATTTAGAGCTTTTGTAAGATTTTGTGAGTTCTTATGGGTCAATAAAATTCAAAATTGATTATTAAACTCAAAAACGAACCTTTCGAGTCAAAAAGGCCGAACAGGTACATGATTTTACAAAAGTCAATTTTGACCGAAAAAGTCAAAGTTTGACCCAAAAAAGTCAAAGGGTTGACTTTACGATATGTTGAAAAGCAGTATGGAAAGTAGACTGCGAAAAATATTTTTGTGAGCTAGATAGCAATAATAGGCCTGAAAATCACCCTAGAAAATCAAGCACACCAAGTTAAGATTAAGGGTAAAAAGGGCTCGGAAAGATAAGAAAAAAATTATTCTGTCCAATTTTACACAGATAAATTTTTATACTTCGGTACAGTATAAAAATACTGTGTATTAGTAAAGCACAGTATTAGAAATATCTGTGTGGTACAAAAATGGGCAAATTTTGAAGAAATAAGCCAAACAAGGCCATAAGGGGTATGACATCATCTTACTTTTTATTAATGGTGTCATTAATCCCTTAATTAGCTTGTAAAGTATTTTTAGGGCATTCTAGAACCCAATGGCCGGCCACCTCACTATCCACTCAAGGAAATAGCAAAAATTTTGGGACAATTACACAATTTTACAAAGTTCTCCCAACCTCTATAAATAGCCATGCCTTCTATTCATTTTTATTGGAAAATTTGGGGAAACTCTTGCCATTTTCTCCCTTGAAAACCCGCAGCCAAGATTGAGAGAGGGAGGGGAGAAAGCCAAAAATTTCTTGAGGGCTTTTGTTCATGGGAGTTCGGATTTGAGCTAGGAGAAAGCCAAGAAAAGTTTAGAAATTTTTTTGGGTCTCTTTGGGTGTGTGGCCGAGTGAGAAAATGGAGGAAATAGGGGAGGAAAACTAAAATTTCTTGAGGGCAAATCCTTGTAGTGGAGTCGGCTTTGGAGTAGGACAAACCAACGAGCCAACCAAAATTTTGGTGCCCCAATTTGAGGTTGCTGCCGTGGGTGAAGGGAGCTAGGGGGAGAGAGGAATTTTGTGACCAAAACCCTAACTTTGTTCAAGGTAAATTCTTGAGCCCATACTCTTCAATTTGAGTTCAATTTGGAAGCTTTATTTTGGTTCAATTTGGTTTGTAAGGACATAAGTCCACCTTTAAATTTTCTTGCCCTAGTTTGGTGTATGTGCTTGATTAGGTGCTAAGGGTGTATAGCTTAATTTCTTGCTTAATTATGTGCTTGTTGATTGATTGATTTCATGCTAGATGCTTAAGGTTGTGTGTCCCCTGTTTTGGTCCAAAAATCTGCCCTAGGCAGTACTTGATGGCTGCTAGCTTAGGGAGGAAAGTTTGATGCTTGTATGATGTGGAATGCAAGATTTAGAACCATGCAAACCTAGGTTTAGGGCTCTCGGATTTTGGTTTGCATGGATCCATTTGAGTGGCTCATGGGTTCATGTGGGATGTTAGAAACGCTGTGTGTTTGGTATGTAGGCTCCCGAAGTGGTCGGTCAAGGTAGATTCACAAAATAGGACGTGAACCGGATTAAGCAACCGAAACTGCCAATTCGGATTCGAAACTGACCAGTTTCGGGAAAGTGGAAATTTAAGGCCTTTAGAGGCCGAACTGGGTAAAACTCAAAACACGAAAGTTGTTCGGAACAATTTTTCATAGGGGAAAATGTGGACAGAATCCCAAAATGAGGCTCCAATGGCCTCCGTTTTTACGAAAATCCGTGGCTGGTCTGCCCAGACCCAGTTTTGATGATCAGTCAGTTTCAAACAAAAACTGACAAAAATATAAGTAGAATTAGATTTTTTATAAAACACAAAAGTTTTAGCATTTTTCGAGAGCTACAACTTTTGTGAAGATAAATTTTTCAAATTCCGAACAGATCTTTAAACTGACATGGTTTTATGAAGGGTGTGCAGGGAATCGAAAATTCCTGCACATGAGTTTTTACAAAAGTTTTCAAAAAACTGTATTTTGTTTAAAACCGCTATTTTTAATTATGAAAACTGTTCCAAAGGCGGTTTTCGACCTTAAACGACTCTTATAAAGATCTGTTTCAAAAATAGGAATTTTTACAAAAAGATCAAAAATTTTTAAAGCAAACTTACTCAAATTGTCAAAAGGAGTAAGAAAATAGAGTTTTTAAGATAAAATTGGTAATCAATCCGATTACGGACCGTAACTGGGAATAGTACCCAAGTTACCGGGCTTAGTCCCAAAGCCCAGGGTTGACCCCAAAGGGTTGACCATTAGTTGACCAAATGTTAGCTTTGGTTGACCCAACACTTATTAAGTAGAATCTTAAGAGTTATCCAACGTAACCCTAAGGAATACCAAGGATCTAGAAATGAGCCAAGAAAATAGGGTTAATTTCATTAACCCAATAAATTGTGATATAAGAATAAAGCCCAAGGTTTTAAAGAAAACCAAGCAGTGTGTTAAAGGCCTAGTTCAAGAGGTTATCCAATATAGCCTCTTAAGGAATAATCCAAGAAGAATTATTCCCAAACGGTAGAACGGCAAATTGTGACCAAGTAAGATATCAGATGTCGGGGACATACAACTAGGTTTTAGTAGGCATGTTGGTTATGGTACCAACATTCCACAACAAGAATCGGAATCTCACCTATGTCCTTACTCAAGCAGGAGAAGGCCTGTAGTTGTGCCCAGAGGGAGGACAGCATCAAGTCGGACATAAGGAGAGAGGTAAGTACAATTCCGCCTACAGCATAGGCTCTAATTGGTACTTGCCTAAGTATGTTAGATGTATGCTAGGGGTGTATGCCAATTATATGCTTTGTGCTATTATGTGATGTGCTGATTTCCATGTTATACGTGAATTGTATGCTATGATTAATTGTTGCTATGGTGTATGAAAGGTAAGAAAGCATGTTAAGATAATGATGTTAGTATGGATTAAGATTATGTGACATCACGATGCATGCTCACTAAATCTTATAAGACTAATAAGTTCAAGAAAGAGATAAGAAAAGAAAGAAAGAAGGCAAGCAAGCTTGCCAGTGTCGTACCACCCGTCCGACGTCAGGTTGGACTATGGATTGAGTTGGATTTAGACTGGCCGTCCCAATCAATTCATAGTTGCGCGCCGGGTACGAACACTAAAGTAAGAGCCCAAAAGAAAGATAAGAACAAGTAAAGAAAGTAAAATACGAGCATAACTGGACCATGCATATGCTAGGCATTGTAGGGTTATGCTATGATGAATAATGCTAGGTGTTAATATGTGATGCCATGTTATGTAAGTTAGATCGTGCATGATAAGGTTAATTATATGACGCGGATAAGACAGTTGTACTTGCTGAGCGAAAGCTCACTGTCTTACGTCTATGCTATAGGTAAGCAACCTGTCAGCAATGCGTGATGCAAGATGGCAGAGCGTGACGGAGCGCACTGTGAAATCGTGGGAAGACAAGCCGCTACGCGTTTTAATATTAAGTACTTATATTATGTGAATATATTTTTATTTAAGACATGTTTATAAGTTGCACGCTTTTAAATATTGTACAAAAAAAAATTTCCGTTGTGTTTTGTCATGTATGTAAGTATGTATGTATGTAAGGTAACGGCCTGTACTAGGCGGGTCGTTACAGAGTTGGTATCAGAGCGGTTTCCTGCGATAAGATTTCACAGTCTGTCTGCCATCGCCGCCATCATTGTAAGTTAAGTTTATATTTTTATATTTGCGCGTATGTATTTATTATGGGATTGCGATGTGGTAGACGAGTAGATATGGATCCGGACCAGATTGATGCCGATCGTAAGGCACTCGCAGCATTCTACGGATCACGACCTTTATTATTCGATGGGACGCGACGCTCGGTTGCAGTATCCTACACATGTCATATCGAGGACCGCCTGCAGGTCTCATTGGCCAGTAGGTGTCTGATAGCTGATGCCCGGCTATGGTGGATGACCATGGAGAGCCGCAGATGCCCAGTAGGACATAGGCGTACTTTCGAGCTACGGTACTGGCATGGTATGGGCCGATCCCGGCAGAGTGGCCCGGTGGTGACGGACAGTACCGAGATCCCCAGATTTATCGTGATATGCACCACCGGCGATACCAGAGTTTGGCAGCGGATTGGCACGCCTACCCATAGGAGTCGATGCTGCATTACTGTCGACGTTTTCAGGAGGCCATGATGCCCCACATTCCCCAGGACCTACCACATCCACAGCTTCAAGCTCCAGTGCTACTACGAAACGGAGTCCCACCTTCCATCCGACGGTTCGTCATGGAGCCAATGTTAGGGAGGACCGTCGGGGATATGATAGACTCGATTATGGAGGCCGAGGTGATCGCGCCTATTGCGGAGGCTGACACCTATGTGGACCCGTATCAGATGCCCGTTGACAACGCTGGTCAGGGTAGTCCTATTTATGAGCCGGGTCCGATGTTTCCCGAGAATTCGATCCCTGCAGTCCTAATGCAGGAGGTTCCGGCGGCAGAGGCCGAGGGCCACATGGAGGCCGAGGGTCACATGGGGGATGACGACGACGACAACGGCGATGATGTAGTGATGGTGATAGACATACCCAAGGACCCCCCTGTCATTATCATCCTCAGTGACGACGAGGATGAGGAGGTTGAAGCGGAGCCCGAGGCAGGATTGGGCGACGAGGTTATAGTCATTGATGACGACTCTGAGGACGATTTTGAGGACGACCCAGAGGAGATCCTGTTCCATGATGGGGATTGGGATCCAGATTCTGATGCGGATTCAGGCGTCTTGATATATTCGCTCGAGGTCATAGTTTAGACTTAGGAGCGTTGTATATGTATTTTTGACCTAGGATTTCATGTATTTTTGTAGGATGGAAAGTTTTAGACACTTTCATCCCAACCTTGACTATGTACAATGGAAAATGTTAGATACTTTCATCACATTCTTTTGATTATGTATATTGTACGACGGTAGAGTAATAGACATTCCCGTCACATTTTTGGCCATGTATATACGGCACGATGGTAAAGTGGTAGACACTTCCATCATGTATTTTTGACCTTGTATATAAAGATATGTATGTACAGTCTAATGTAAGTTATTTGCAATTACAGTATGGTAAATTACAGTGTACAGATTATGTACATATAAGACAATAAGATGATGTACTTTTGAAAGTGTACAAAAGACCGTGTAGACACGGGATATATAGCATGAGCATGTTATTTCATGAAAAGTTAGTATGAAAGTTATGTTATGTTAAGATAAGTATCTAGTGTGATACAATGATGCCTTGATTTCTGAAATGAAAAGTATGTTTATACTATGACATGATATGTTGAGATTGATGTAATAAGTTATACATGAAAGGAAAGATATTAATGGCATGATGATATCTTTTCTTATGATAGGATTTAGAAGATGGTACGCTCGAGAAGAACGATACCACTAAACCCGCCTGAGCCAAATCTTGCCACCGTTGTAGCTAATCTACAACGGCAGCTGCTAGAACAGCAGCAAGATGTTGGGATTTATATGTGCCCTAAGGATAGAAAATCAATATTAGGGATTTTCTATAAATATGACATTTTGATATTAATAAGAGGAAATTATTCATGTTTAATAAGTTGTGTTCTATTTACTTTCATTTGTTGATTGTATAATTATTTTGAGCAAACATAAAATACTCCTAAGCTATTGGTAATATATCAAATTACCATATGTATACGGGGTATACATAGAAGACATGATAATTTGATAACAGTCTAAATAAATAGTCCGCAATCAACGGAATAAGATTTGGGGATCTTATTCATGATAAGATTGTAAAGTTTGTCTACTTCCTTGGAGGGATGGTTTGTCTTGACCATCGGATAGGTTCCGAGTAGAACTTTAATGTATACCAGTATTGAGGTATGACATTGGAATGGACCTAAAGTGTTAATTGATTCGGTTTAATAATTCCGTTTATAAGAATCAATGATGCTTTGATTATCATTCTGCATTAATCTTAATCCTGAAATGATTACTTGAGTTCGCATCCATGACTTATGTACCTTGATGCACTAAAGGTGAGATACTGTTAATTCATGGTTAACATACTTGTGTTTTGGGTGCATGACTTATGGATGGAGAAATCAATATTCATAGATACGGAATCCATAGCTATCTTAACGATAGTAAATGTTATCTACTTAAAGGCATTATTCGAGGATGGAAAGATAGTATAACAAGATATTGGCCATCGGTTTACTTTGTGTTCTCTGATAGTTTACCAATTGTATGGTTTTACAATTGGTGGTTCTTTCAATGGAGAATAATGGAACTTTAAGTTAAAATGATTAAAAAGGTAAAAAGGAAAAAGTCCTTAATTCAATCATGGATAACATATGGGGATTAAGCAAGCGATGAATAAATCATGGAAGAAGCACTACGTGAGAGAGCTTTCGTAATACGGTATGTAAACAGGAGTTCAGCTTCAAACTTTTAGTGGAATAGTTTTGAAGTTGATAATTGATGGATAATTAATCTGGGATTAATTTTTCACAATTATAGGAGCCTCTTTACATATTTCCATCGGGTCCCTCTATTAGCTCATATAGTTCCACGAAGCGTGTCGGGATTTATTCCTAATGAGATCGGTAAATTATAAATGGAATTTTGTAATGTCTATTAAGACATGGTACTCTCTAACATGCAATCTGGAAAGGATTGGACATGTGAAATTTGTATACAAATGATTTGTCAACATGTGATTGGTTAATTTGAATTTTGAAAATAGGATTGTGTTTGAATTTTGGAAAACAAAAATTTTCTCTACTAATTAAAAGAGGTGCACGTTTTTTTAATTGTGTGGAGAGAAGAAAATTTTGTTTCAAAATTGTTTAAATATATTCCTAACATTAAATTATTAATTGGTTTAAATAATGGAGATTATTTCATGGATTTTTCTTTCTTAATTAAAGAGGTTCACGGTTTTTATGAGAAAAGAAAATTTGAAATATTTCATTGATTTAAATTAATTAATATGGATAATGTTTATGGAAAATATTTATTCAAATATGTGAATCCTATTTAAATTCGAAAAGGTTTAAATGAAGTTTGAATCTAGATAGGACGAGGATCTTTTGACTAGTCTAGATTCTTGATTTAAAATGTGAACCACCAATCATGATCTATCTCACTTGTGGCCGAATTTTTAATTCAGATTTCCTCTTGAAAAATTGTTTTTAGGTTCAATGAATCCAGCCCTAAAGTTGCATGATCTTTTGATTCAAGATTTCTCCGGAAAAATAATTATTAATTATTTTTCAAGAAGGAGATAAGTTTTGAAAAGGATTGGAATACTATATAAAGGCTAGGAGTTCTTGAAAAATCAATTTTTTATTTTTTTAAGAAAAAAACATTTTTTTGGAAGAAAAAAAATTTATTTTAGGTTTCTTCCACATCAAAAATTCGGCTTTCTTGTGAGAAAGAAAAAGAAAGAATATTCCATTGAATCAAAACTGCGAGAAAGGTTAAACCGAGTGATAATTTTTCATAGGAGGTTAACCGGTTCTTGTTTTGTAGCTTTGAAGAAAGATGTTGGATCAAATTCTCAATGAGGATCATCGGAATTGAGAAGGGGGGATATAGACTTCGGAAAGTATTACCGGTCGCTTGGATTCATAGAACGTGTGCCCACACACACTCTGAGACGTTGAACTCGAGAATAGTAGAGAAGACACGTTGGTCAAACGCTCTAGCAATTCCGGAATCCAAGAAATAAGGTACGCTTAATCATGAATTAATTTATTGTTATATGCATCATGAGCTTCTTTTCCGAATAGGCATAAAAATTTTAAAACTTCCGCTATGCCGTAACTCTGATACCGGATCCGATTTTTCCAACACAAGAGACAGAGAGACTGCGAGCTCAGTTAGCTCAATTAAACCAAGGACCACGAGTTAACGAGGTCCCACCTCAAGCACAACCGGTACCACCAATAGTACCACCGGCACCGAATGTTAACGTTCCCGTGGCACCAGTTGAAGTGCAACCAAACCTGCCACCAGTCAGAAAAGATTTACTGTACGAGTGTTTTAGACACATGAAAGCACCTGAGTTCGAGGGAACGACAGATCCGATAGCTGCCGACAACTGGCTAATTGATATCCAAGTCATATTGGATTTCATGAAGCTGTCAGAACAGGAGAAAGTTCTTTGTGCTTCATTTGCTCTCAAAAAGGATGCACAGCACTGGTGGATGACGGTGCAAATGCGCCGAAATGTCACGACGATGAATTGGCAAGAGTTCGTGATAGAGTTCTGGATAATGTACTACAACCAAGAGATCCTCGCTGCCCAGCAGGACGAGTTTACCAACTTCCGACAAGGGTCGATGACAATCATGGAGGCCGTGAAGAAGTTTGAACAATTAGCTCAGTTATGTCCAGATTTGGTGCCGAGTGAAAAAGAGAAGGTGCGAAGACTGATGAAGATGTTTCGGACCGACATAGCCAAGCAGGTGAGTGCCGGCAGCAGCCCGCCTACCTTGGTGTCTGACTGCATCAGTCGGGCAATAAGGGCTGAGTATTGGATCAATCAGGACAAGGAGGCTAGAGCCCAGATCTTCAAGGCGAAGAGAGAGGAGAAGGCGGGAGCGAAGCCCACACAGCCCCGTCAAGGTACGGAGACCTCCCAGAAAGGCCAATCGAGCAACCCTACGCAAGGTTCCAAATAATTTGGGCAGAATAAGAGAAAATGGAATTTCTCGGGCCAAGGCCAACAAAAGAATTTCCTCCAATAGAAGAACAACCGGGGAAATGAGGGAAACGACGCCAGTTATCCCGCTTGTGCGAAGTGTGGTCAGAAACATCCAGGAGTGTGCCGGATGGGATCAAATGCCTGCTACTTATGTGGCAAGGAAGAGCATTATGCTAGAAACTGTCCTCAGAACACCCAGAACCAGAACCCCCCATACCCCAACCGGAGTGCAAACACTCACCAATTGCATGCTGTCCAGGCCAGACTGGAAGGACACTCAATCATTCAAGGCAGATTGGAGGCTCCCGAACCACAAGCTAGGATCTATGCATACACCAAGGGAGATGCTGAAGCAGGGGCGTCAAACGTGGTGACAGGTCAGATTTTTTATCTCCACTCATGATGCTATTGCGCTGTTTGATTCTGGAGCCACTCATTCGTTTGTATCTTTGGAGTTCGCCGAGAAATTAGGAAGAGGTATGGATAGATTAGAGCAGCCCCTCAAAACTTCTTTGCCATCTGGTGAGATTTTGTGGTCCAACTTTTGGATCTGAAATGCTCTCGTAATTATTTGTGGCAAAGAATTATTTGTAAATCTCATTGTAATCAAGCTCCATGATTTTGATGTGATCTTAGGGATGGACTTTTTGGGGAAATATAATGCAATGATTGACTGCCGGAAGCGGTGCGTAATGTTCAGCCCCTACGGTGAAAAGGAGTTCCGCTTTTACGGACAACCCAGGAGTTCAGCCACCAGATTTGTTTCAGCTATGAAGGCTTAGAAAATGTTAGCTAATGGTTGCCAAGGATATTTAGCTAACATAGTGGACAAAGATCAAGAAGTGGAGTTAAGATCGGAAGATGTCCCCATTGTGAAGGAATATGCGGATGTATTCCCGAAGGACTTACCCGGACTTCCACCGGAACGGGAGATTTCTTTCGAGATTGAATTACTACCTAGAGTCGCACCCATTTCAAAAGTGCCTTACTATATGGCACCCGCTAAGCTCAGAGAGCTCCAAGTACAGTTACAAGAGCTGCTCGATAAAGGATTTATTCGACAGAGTCACTCTCCGTGGGGAGCGCCTGTCTTGTTTGTGAAGAAGAAGGATGGGTCGTTACGGATGTGTATTGACTATCGCGAGTTGAACAAGATTACGATCAAGAACAAGTACCCTCTCCCGAGGATTGATGATCTGTTCGATCAACTCAGAGGAGCAGTCGTGTTTTCAAAAATCGACTTACGCTTAGGTTACCATCAGCTCAGAATTAAGGATGCGGATATCTCCAAAACGGCTTTCCGAACACGATACGGGCACGACGAATTTTTAGTAATGCCGTTTGGGTTAACCAATGCCCTAGCTGCTTTTGTGAACCTCAAGAATCGAGTGTTCAAGGACTATTTGGATAAGTTTGTTATCGTCTTCATTGATGATATACTAATTTATTCAAGGTCTAAGGAGGAACATGAGCATTATCTGAGGTTGGCGATGGAGACACTAAAGCAAAATCAACTATACGCCAAGTTCACGAAATGTGAATTTTGACTGGAGAAAGTACATTTCTTGGGGCATGTGGTGTCGAAGGAAGGAATTTCCGTGAACCCAGCAAAAGTGGAAGCAGTCAGTTCGTGGTCAGCACCCAAGAACGTTACAGAGATACGGAGTTTTCTTGGATTAGCTGAATACTATCGATGATTCGTCGAAGGATTCTCTAAGATCGCTACACCACTGACAGCTCTTACTCGGAAGGAGAAGAAATTTGAATGGACTCAGAAGTGCGAGGAAAATTTCCAAAAGCTTAAGAGGAAGCTGACAAGCGCGCCAGTATTGATAATTCCTGATGTTGATGCGGGAGACTTCGTGATCTACAGTGATGCTTCTAAAAATGGATTAGGAGCAGTCCTGATGCAAAATGGCAAGGTAGTAGCCTACGCATCACGACAACTAAAGAATCACAAAAGGAATTATCCTACGCATGATCTGGAGCTAACAGCGGTAGTTTTCGTGCTCAAGATTTGGAGGCACTATTTGTATGGAAACAAATGTGCAATCTACATTGATCATCAGAGCCTCAAATATATTTTTACTCAGAAAGAGCTAAATATGAGGCAACGTAAATGGCTGGAGCTAGTGAAGGACTACGATTGTGAGATCTTTTATCACCCTGGTAAGGCAAACCGGGTAGCTGATGCTTTGAGTAGGAAATCAGTAGGCATGCTGATGTCTATTGAAGTGTTTCCTAAGCCTCTACAAATGGAGATTTCTGAGTTTAACCTAGAAATATTGACTGCGAGATTGTCTGCTCTGACTCTTCAGTCCGATCTGCTGGATTCCATCAAGACGCACCAAGGAAAAGATCCATTTCTGCTGAAAAAGCAACTTTTTGGCACAAAAGATAAGGAGTTTAGGACTTCTGCTGATGGCATTGTCTACTTCAAAGAGAGAATTTATGTTCTCAATGTGGAAATTTTGAAAGATCAGATAATGTCTGAAATCCATAAGACGCCATATTTGGTACATCCAGGAGTGACCAAGATGTACAAAGACCTCCGAGAGAATTATTAGTGGCCAAACATGAAGAATGAAGTGGCGGATTTCGTGTCAAAGTGCCTAACTTGTCAGAAAGTTAAGGCCGAACACCGACATACTGGTAGAGATTTGCAGAAAATAGAGCTTCCGGAATGGAAATGGGAGCAAACTACTATGGATTTCGTAGTTGGACTACCTAGGACTGCAAGTGGGAATAACACGATTTGGGTCATTCTTGACAGATTGACCAAATCAGCTTACTTTATCGCAATAAAAGTCACTTTTTCAGTGGAAAAATTGGCAGAGATCTACGTGGCTCAGATCGTCAGGCTGCATGGAATGCCGAAATCGATTATCTCAGATCGCGATGGACGATTCACTTCACGATTTTGGGTGAGTGTTCATGCTGCCATAGGGTCGAAATTGAAGTTTAGTACAGCATTTCACCCCCAAACTGATGGCCAATCTGAAAGAACCATCCAGACACTTGAGGACATGTTAAGGTCATGTGTCTTGAACTTCGAAGGGAATTGGGATCAGAGGCTACCATTAATCGAATTTTCGTACAACAATAGTTATCACGCTTCGATTGGAATGGCTCCATTCGAAGCATTGTATGGAAGAAAATGTCGATCACTGATCCATTGGCAAGAAGTTGGGCAGAAACAGCTCCAAAACTATAGATTTCATTAAGAAGACCTCCGAAGACGTCAAGAAGATTAAGCAGAGACTTGATATAGCTTTCAGCCACTAGAAAAGTTATGCTGACACACGTAGAAGACCATTGGAATTCCAAATCGGAGATGCAGTGTTTATCAAGATTGCTCCTATGAAGGGGGTAATGCGATTTGGTAAGAAAGGGAAGCTTAGTCCGAGGTATACCGGACCGTTTGAGATCATCGAAAAGGTCAGCAAGGTAGCCTACAAGCTTGCCCTACCGCCTGAGTTAGCGTCAATGCATAACGTCTTTCACGTGTTGATGCTGAAGAAATATGTACCAGACCCTTCCCATATCCTTAGTCAGGAACCGGTAGAGGTTCAAACTGACTTGACCTATGAGGAGAAACCAGTTCGAATACTGGATCGAGAAGAGAAGGTGTTAAGGAATAAAACCATTCCCTTAGTGAAAGTTTTGTGGCGAAACCACAAGGTTGAAGAAGCAACCTGGGAGTTAGAAGAAGAAATGAGAAAGAACTATCCCGAATTGTTCTAATTTTCGAGGACAAAAATTTTTAAGGGGGGTAGATTGTAATATCTAATTTTTTTTCAATGTCCATATTTCCTTTGTAAGGGATTAATTTTACGTTATGGAGACATTCATCAAAAAGCTCGATTTAGAGCTTTTACAAGATTTTGTGAGTTCTTATGGGTCGATAAAACTCAACATTGATTGTTAAGCTCAAAAACGGACCTTTCGAGTCAAAAAGGCCGAACATGTACATGTTTTACAAAAGTCAACTTTGACCAAAAAAGTCAAAGTTTGATCAAAAAAAGTCAAAGGGTTGACTTTATGATATGTTAAAAAGCAGTATGGAAAGTAGACTGTGAAAGATAGTTTTGTGAGCTAGATAGCAAGAATAGGCCAGAAAATCACCCTAGAAAATTAAGCACACCAAGTTAAGATTAAGGGTAAAAATGGCTCGGAAAAATAAGAAAAAAATTATATTGTCCAATTTTACACATATAAATTTTTGTACTTCGGTACAGTATAAAAATACTATGTATTAGTGAAGTACAGTATTAGAAATATCTGTGTGGCATAAAAATGGGTAAATTTTGAAGAAACAAGCCAAACAAGGCCATAAGGGGTATGACATATCTTACTTTTTATTAATGATGTCATTAATCCCTCAATTAGCTTGGAAAGTATTTTTAGGGCATTCTAGAACCCAATGGCCGGCCACCTCACTATCCACTCAAGGAAATAGCAAAAATTTTGGGGCAATTACACAATTTTGCAAAGTTCTCCCAACCTCTATAAATAGTCATGCCTTCTATTCATTTTTATTAGAAAATTTGGGGAAAATCTTGCCATTTTCTCCCTTGAAAACCCGCAGCCAAGATTGAGAGAGGGAGGAGAGAAAGCCAAAAATTTATTGAAGGCTTTTGTTCATGGGAGTTCGGATTTGAGCTAGGAGAAAGCCAAGAAAAGTTTAGAAATTTTTTTGGGTCTCTTTGGGTGTGTGGCCGAGCGAGAAAGGGGAGGAAATAGGGGAGGAAAACTGAAATTTCTTGAGGGCAAATCCTTGTAGTGGAGTCGGCTTTGGAGTAGGACAAACCAACGAGCCAACCAAAATTTTGGTGCCCCAATTTGAGGTTGCTGCCGTGGGTGAAGGGAGCTAGGGGGAGAGAGGAATTTTGTGACCAAAACCCTAACTTTGGTCAAGGTAAATTTTTGAGCCCAAACTCTTCAATTTGAATTCAATTTGGAAGCTTTATTTTGGTTCAATTTGGTTTATAAGTACATAAGTCCACCTTTAAATTTTCTTGCCCTAGTTTGGTGTATGTGCTTGATTAGGTGCTAAGGATGTATGGCTTAATTTCTTGCTTGATTATGTGCTTGTTAGTTGATTGATTTCATGCTAGATGCTTAAGGTTGTGTGTCACCTATTTTGGTCCAAAAATCTGCCCTAGGCAGTGCTTGATGGCTGCTAGCTTAGGGAGGAAAGTTTGATGCTTGTATGATGTGGAATGCAAGATTTAAAACCATGTAAACCTAGGTTTAGGGCTCTCAGATTTTGGTTTGCATTGTAACGACCCGCCTAGCACAGGCCGTTACCATAACTTACATACCTTATTGACTTAGTAAAATTAGCGGAAATTTTTTTTTTTTTTCACAAACATATGAACATACATACTTAAACTGACTTAAGATGTTTTGCGTACGCATATACCATAATTACACAACTTTGTTCTATTTGAAATAAAATACTTAATAATACAAAACGCGTAGCGGTCATGTTCCCACTTTTTCACAGTCGCTCCGCCACGCTCCTCCATCATTGCATCAGCCGTTGCTCATAGGTTGCTTACCTACAGCATAGACGTAAGACGTGAGCTTTCGCTCAGCAAGTACAACTTGTTAATCCGCGACATAACAAAATAACACATAATAGAACTTGATACCTCTTAACATGTCATAACATAACAGCATAACCTCCTTAAACATGCATGAGCCATTTATGCTTCATTATGCTTCCTTATACTTTCATAGCACTCTCCCTATCTTATCTTGACTTATCTTGCTTATGGGCCCCTTACGTTAGTGTACGTACCTGGTGCACCACTATGGAGTGATTGGGGCGGCCAGACCATTTTCAACTTAAACCATAGTCCAACCCGACCTCGGACGGGTGGTACGACACCGGCAAGCTCGCTTGCCATTCTATTTGTTTTTCATGATCTCTTTCTTGATCTTGGTCTTATCTTAATCATGGGTGAACATGCTTCATGATGTTACACCTACTTGATCATATTCTAACATACCTCGTATCATATCCATGATCTCAACATAAACATACCTCAACCTAACATATCGCATAGCATAGCATGCATCGTATTAAACATTAATCACATGCTTGGCATATCACATGACAAATAACAAAGCATACATTGAACACTATATTAACATGTTTAGGTAAGCATCACAACAAATGCCTATGCTGTAGGCGGAGTTGTACTTACCTTGATAGTTACGTCCTATGTGAGGCTGCTCCTGATTAGGATGCCCGTGCAGGTAATCTCCTACTTCATTGAAGGACAAAGGTATAAGTTCTTAACCTTAGGATATTGGTAACCTAACCAACGTTCATACATATAGTCCTAGTTGTATGTCCCCTTCATAACTTATAATAGCTTGTGGGGTTACTACAAGTAACCCTCATGGTTTATTATCAACCTTGGATCTTACCTTATTAGGTTACCTAGGGTAATCTTGTAGGCTAAGTCCATGCATAGATACTTAGGAGTGGGTCATTATTTAATTCTTAAACTTTGTTGTAACCCATAACCTATTTGGTTATTGTTGGTCACCTTAAATATTACTATCTTGATACAATAGTGGGTTTCTTTGGGTAACCCTTGATATTATTAATTTGATACCATGTTGGGTTACGTTGGGTAACCCTTAGTCCTACTAACCTTGGTATCACGTTGGGTTACATTGGGTAACTTTTGAGGTGACTTATCTTAAATTAACCCTTATTGGGTTACTAAGGTCCAACTAAGGGGTAACCTATTAGGTGACTATAGGTAACCCTGGGCTTTTGACCCAGTGCTATAGTTCGGGTGTAATACTTAGTTATTGGTGGTAAACTTCTTGCTTAACTTAATTTCAAGAAAACCTAAGTCTATAGTTCCACTTGTTTTCTTTAGAAAATGTAGGTGTTTTCACCACCTTTTTACAAAAATCATTTTTATTTTCCTTATAAAAATTTGGGTTTTCCTATAAAAATATTTGAAAATGTTATTAAGGATCGGAACTACATTTGGAATAGTTCCTGGAGTCAAATTAACAGTTTTGGTTCAAAAATATTAAATCCTTATATTTTTCTAGAAAAATCTTGTACAGAATTCTACTATTTTCTGTACAGTCGTTGTAAATTCAGTTATACTTTAAAATTTAGGCAAAATCTGAAAAAGTTGTCTTCATGAAACTTTTAGATCTCAAAAAAATTCTAGAACTTTCATGTTTACTGAAAAAACCAGTTCGGCCTGTATCCATGTCAGTTTTAATTTGAACTGATTGGTCGTGTATCCTAGGTCTGGGCAGACCAGTCTCAGGTTTTCGTGAAAACGAAGGCCGTTGGAGCCTTATTTTGGAAAACTGTCTGCGATTTCCTTTACTAAAAACTGTTCTGAACAACTTTCATGTTTTGAGTTTTTCCAAATTCGGCTTCTAAATGCCTCAAAATTTACTTTTTCGAAAACTGGTCAGGATATGTCCGAACCTGTCTGTTTTTCGGTTTAGAGTTTGTTTTACATCTTAAACGTGAAATCTAGCTCAACCAGCCACCGCGGGAGCCCTAATACACACATGCAGCGGTTTTCTAACGTAAATTTTGTTTAAACACATTTTCTAACATAGCCATGCAAGCCTATCAACATTAGATAATTTTTTTGTTGCATGATTTGGATCATAGCAAGCATATCAAGCATTGTCACTACATTTTAGCAACCTAGCATCAATTTTTCATCCACAAACACCCTAGGGCAGATCAGGGGACATACCATAGACCATTATTTTGCATGAAATTCACAAATTTAAAGCAAGCATGCAAAGATAAAATCAAACCACCCTTAATCTAGCTCAAGCACACCCTAGGTTCTAACTTTGGACACAAAAATAAATTGAGCTTATGCTCTTACAATTTCAACTTGAAATACATGTAAATTTCAAATTGAAAGCTTAATTGAAAAAGATGAGGGTCTAGAAGGGTTTACCTTGGTTGAAAACACAAGTGGAAGCTAAGGTTGATTCACTCAAAAAGTCTCCCCCTTGCACCTCCTATAGCCGGTTCTCTTGGCTCCAAATTGCACCAAGATTATGGCTGATTTTGGGGTGGTGGTTAGCACTCAAAACTAAGCCCTCCTAGACACAAAATTTGGTCACTTTCCCACCCTCTAACAGCCGGATTTTGGGCTCCAAAACTGAGCCTAAATCTGCCCAGAAAAACTGTTTTGCACACTAGAAGAAATCTCACACTCTAAGCATCAAAACCCCTATATTTCTTGAATTTTTTCTTCACTAGAGCTGACCCTTGAATTTGCAGATTTTTGAAGAGGAAAAATGGCAAGAGTTTGGTTGCTTTTCCTTGTTTTTCTGCAGCAAAAACCGCCCCCCCATGGCCTATTTATAGGCAAGATTTTGGGGTCAAAATGTGATTATTTTTTGTTCTCCTTTTTGAAACAACCCCATAAGTTTTTCTAATTGTATTTTTACCCCAAAGTGGCCAGCCAACATGGAGTGAGCTGTCAAGATTATCCAATTTTTTAATCATTTTTTTAATTAAAATCTTAATGATGCCATAAATCCCATAGGTGAGGTCATGCATGAGGTCATAGGGCTTGTTTGGCTTTTTCTCTTAAAAACTGTCTACTTTAAAGTCCACACAGATATTTTTGATACTGAGCTCACTAATACACAATACTGTGACATAGTATAGAGTCCAAAATTTATCTGTGTGAAAATGGACAGTACGAAAAATTTTCTTTTTGCTTAAAAATTTTTGGCCCAAAAATACCTATGTATTGTGCTTGATTTTTCTATGGTAATTTGATTTCTTATCTACATTTCCTTGACTATATTTTTGGTTTTTGCAGTATATTTTCCATACCGCTCATCATTTATCAGTTTGATCAACTCTTTGACAACCTTTGGTCAACCTTTGACTTCATTGACCAAACTTGACCTCCTTGGTCAACTTTGACTCTTTTGGTCAAATTTTGACTTTCGTTGACTTCCTTTGACTTCCTTTAACTCTCTTTGACTCTTTTTGACTTTCTTTAACTTTCTTGGTCAAAGTTTGACTTCCTTGACCAACTTTGACCAATCATAAAATCATGGGTTTTCTTACTCTTTTTACCCAAAAAGTCATTTGCTTAACTAAACCATTCATTTTCGAGTCTTATAAAGCTAATAAGATCTCATAAAATCATTCAAAAACCCTAATTAGGATTTTACATAAATACCTTCATGGTTCAACTTGAGCTTCTCTACAAGGAATTGTATCGATGAAAAATTCAATTATTACAATCTACCCTCCTTAAAAATTTTCGTCCCCAAAAATTAAAATAAACTGGGGTAGTTCTTTCTCATCTCCTCTTCCACTTCCCAGGTTGCTTCTTCAACCTTGTGGTTTCGCCATAGCACCTTAACCATGGGAATGGTTCTATTTCTT
This sequence comes from Ficus microcarpa, assembly GCA_025413485.1. Lineage (NCBI taxonomy): Eukaryota > Viridiplantae > Streptophyta > Magnoliopsida > Rosales > Moraceae > Ficus > Ficus microcarpa. The sequence goes on from CM046375.1 coordinate 10,868,850, forward strand.
AAGACTTTTTCTTCTCGATCCAAAATTCGCACTGGCCTTTCTTCGTAAGTTAAGTCGGTTTCAACCTCCACGGGTTCTTGGCTAAGCACACGAGAAGGGTCTGGTACGTATTTTTTTAGCATCGAGACATGGAAAACATTGTGCATCGACGCTAGTTCAGGTGGTAGGGCAAGCTTATAGGCTACTTTCCCAACCCTTTCAAGGATTTCAAACGGTCCAGTATACCTTGGACTAAGCTTTCCCTTCTTACCAAACCTCATTACTCCCTTCATAGGAGCAATTTTGATAAACACGGCGTCTCCGACTTGAAATTCCAAAGGCCTTCTACGTTTATCGGCATAGCTTTTCTGTCTACTAAAGGCTATGTCGAGCCTCTGCTTAATCTTCTTGATGTCTTCAGAGGTCTTCTTGATGAAATCCGTTGTCTGAAGTTGCTTCTGTCAAACTTCCTGCCAATGAATAGGAGATCGACACTTTCTCCCATATAGCGCTTCAAATGGAGCCATGCCAATCGAAGCATGGTAGCTGTTATTGTACGAAAATTCGATCAGTGACAGGTTCTGATCCCAGTTTCCCTTGAAATCCAACACGCACGATCTTAACATATCTTCTAGCGTCTGGATAGTTCGTTCAGATTGGCCGTCAGTTTGAGGGTGAAATGCCGTACTGAATTTCAGTTTCAACCCCATGGCGTTGTGAACACTTGCCCAAAATCTAGAAGTGAAACGTCCATCGCGGTCTGAGATGATCGATTTTGGCACTCCATGGTATCTGACAATCTGGGATACATAGATTTCGGCCAGTTTCTCCACCGAAAATGTGGCTTTAATCACAATAAAGTGGGCTGATTTGGTCAATCTATCAACTATAACCCAAATTGTGTCGTTTCCACTCGCAGTTCGGGGCAATCCTACTATGAAATCCATAGTAATTTGCTCCCATTTCCACTCAGGAAGCTCTATTTTCTGCAATTCTCCACCCGGATGTCGATGTTCCGCCTTAACTTTTTGACAAGTTAGGCACTTGGACATGAATTCTGCCACTTCATTCTTCATATTTGGCCACCAATAGTTCTCTCGGAGATCCTTGTACATCTTGGATGCTCCTGGATGCACTGAATACGGCGTCTTGTGTGCTTCTGACATAATTGGATCCTTTAAAAATTCCATGTTAGGAACATAGATTCTCTCTTTGAAGTAAACTACGCCATCAGTAGAAGTTCTAAACTCCTTGCTATTTTCACCAAAGAGTTGTGCTTTTAGCAAAAAGAGGTCTTTCCCTTGGTGCGCCTTAATGGATTTCAGCAAATCCGACTGAAGTGTCAAAGAAGATAGCTTTCCAATTATCATCTCTAGGTTGAAATCGGAAATCTCCTTTTGTAGTGGCTTGGGAAATACTTCAATAGACATTAACATTCCCACCGATTTCCTACTCAAAGCATCGGCTACCTTGTTCGCTTTTCCGGGATGATAAAGGATTTCACAATCATAATCCTTCACTAGCTCCAGCCATCTACGCTGTCTCATGTTGAGCTCCTTCTGGGTGAAAATGTACTTGAGGCTTTGATGATCCGTATAGATCTCACATTTGTTCTTGTACAAATAGTGCCTCCAAATCTTAAGTGCGAACACTACAGCTGCAAGCTCCAAATCATGGGTGGGGTAATTCCTTTCATGGATCTTCAGTTGTCGTGACGCATAGGCTACTACCTTCCCATTTTGCATTAGGACAGCTCCTAATCCATTTTTGGAAGCGTCGCTGTAGATTACAAAATTTCCTGTATCTACATCTGGAATTATCAACACCGTTGTACTTGTCAGCTTCCTCTTAAGCTCTTGGAAATTATCCTCACATTTCTGAGTCCATTCAAACTTCTTCCCTCTTCGGGTAAGAGCTGTGAGCGGTGCAGCTATCTTAGAAAAACCTTCAACAGATCGTCGGTAATATCTGGCTAAACCAAGAAAACTCCTTATCTCTGTGACATTCTTGGGTGCAGACCATGCGCTAACTACCTCCACCTTTGCAGGATCTACAGATATTCCTTCCTTTTGAACCACATGACCCAAGAAATGCACTTTCTCCAACCAAAATTCACATTTCGTGAACTTAGCATACAGTTGGTTCCGTCTTAGCGTCTCCACTACCCGTCTCAGGTGACGCTCATGTTCAGCCTTGGACTTTGAGTAAATCAAAATATCGTCAATGAAGACAATAACGAACTTGTCCAAATACTCCTTGAACACACGGTTCATAAGGTCTATAAAAGCAGCTGGGGCATTAGTTAGTCCAAACGGCATGACTAGAAATTCGTAGTGCCCATAACGTGTTCGAAAAGCTGTTTTGGCAATATCTGACTCATTGATTCTAAGCTGATGATAACCTGATCGTAGATCGACCTTTGAGAACACCATCGCTCCCCTAAGTTGATCAAACAGGTCATCAATCCTTGGAAGTGGATACTTATTCTTAATCGTGATTTTGTTCAGCTCACGATAATCAATACACAATCGCAAAGATCCATCATTCTTTTTGACGAACAAAACAGGTGCTCCCCACGGAGAATGACTCTGTCGGATGAATCCTTTGTCTAGCAGCTCCTGTAATTGCACTTGAAGCTCTCCAAGCTCAGTGGGTGCCATGCGATAGGGTGCTTTCGATATCGGTGCAACACCAGGTAACAACTCGATTTCAAACGAGATTTCCCTTTCTGGCGGAAGTCCTAGTAAGTCTTTTGGAAAAACGTCCACATATTCTTTTATGATGGGAACATCTTCTGGTGTCAGCTCCGTTTCCCTGTTCTTGTCCACTATGTTAGCTAAATATCCTTGACAACCATTAGCTAACATTTTCCAAGCTTTCATTGCCGAGACAATTCTGGTTGCTGGGCTCCTAGATCGTCCGTAGAAACTAAACTCCTCCTCACCGTGTGGGTCGAACGTTACACAACGCTTTCGGCAGTCGATCTTAGCGTTATATTTGCCTAAGAAGTCCATTCTTAAGATCACATCAAAATCTTGTAGCTTGATCGCGATGAGATCTACAATTAATTCTCTGCCGCAGATGATCACGGAAACATTTTGCATCTAAAAATTGGACCACAAAATTTCTCCGGATGGCAAAGAAGTTTTAAAAGGCTGTACTAGACTATCCACACCTCTTCCTACTTTCTGGGCGAACTCCAAAGATACGAATGAATGAGTGGCTCTAGAATCAAACAAGGCAATAGCATCATAGGTGGCGATAGAGATCTGACCTGTCACCACATGCGACGTTCCAGCTTCCGCATCCCCTTTTGTGTAAGCATAAATTCTAGCCTGGGATTCAGGGGCTTCCAGTCTCCCCTGGGAAATTGGAGGTCCTTCCAGTCTTGTCTGGGCTGCATGTAACTGACTGTTGACATTTCGGCTTGGGTATTGAGGGGTTTGGGTCTGAGTATTCAGAGGACAACTTTTTGCGTAATACCCTTCTTTGCCACAAAAGTAGCAAGCGTTTGTCCCCATTCGGCACACTCCAGGGTGCTTCCTTCCACATTTAGGGCACACAGGAAAGTCATTGTTGCTACCCTCCTTTCCTCTGTTAGTCTTCTTCTGAGGGTTACTCCTCTGTTGACCTTGACCTGTAAAGTTTCACTTTCTCTTGTTCCTCCCAAATTGTCGGGAACCTTGAGCAGGGTTGCTTGTTTGCCCTTTTGAGGATGCCTCTGAACCTTGACGAGATTGCACGGACTTTGCCGCAGCCTTCTCTTCTTTCTTAGCCTTGAAAATTTGAGCCTTTGCCTCCTTATCCCGGTTTATCCAGTATTCTGCTCGTAACGCCCGACTTATACAATCGGACACCAGGGTAGGTGGGTTACTCCCTGCACTTACTTGCTTAGAAATGTCTGTTCTGAACATGTTCATCATTCGCCTCACCTTCACCTTCTCACTAGTTACCAATTCCGGGCATAACCGAGCTAACTGTTCGAATTTCTTAATAGCCTCCATAACTGTCATTGAGCCTTGCTTCATATTGGTGAACTCATCCTGTTGAGCTGCTAAAATCTCCGGGTTGTAATACATGGTTCGGAACTCAGCTACAAAGTCTTGCCAGCTCATAGTGGCAACGTCTCTGCGCATCTGGACCGTCATCCACCAATGCCGAGCATATTTCTTCAGAGCGAAAGAAGCACACAGAACTTTTTCTTGCTCCATCAGTCTCATAAAGTCTAGAATGACTTGAATATCAATTAACCAGTTATCGGCCACTATCGGGTCCGTTGGCCCTTCAAATTCAGGCGCTTTCATCCGCCTGAATCGCTCATACAACAAATCCTCCTGTACTGGTGGAATCACTTGCCCATCAGCAGGGGCTATTGGAACTTCAGCGTTCAGAGGAATTTCTGGCGGAACCTTTGGCTGTACTTCTGGTATTGGGGGTACTCTATCATCCTGACGAGGAACTTCATTAGCTCTGGGTCCTTGGTTTATCTGAGCCAGCTGCTCTCTTAATCTATTCGTCTCTTGCTGTTGTTCTTGCAGCTGCCTTTGTAAGTTGGCAACTACCGTAGCGAGGTCTGGCTCAGGCGGGTTAACAGGTGCGGGTCTACGTCTTGGCGGCATCTTCTAGTTTCCTATGGAATCATAAGAAAAGATATTATCATACCAGGAATATCCTTTCTTTCATGTAATTCTTATCATATCAAAACATAACACGTCGTGTCATAACATAATTTGTTGCAACGTCATCATACAACATAATCACATTAACACATATATTACATACTTATATCATTCACACACATAACATAGCTTTCTTGAACATATCGTACCATAATACTTGATCTGGCTTTTTGCATACATTCAAAAAGTACATCATATTTACAATACTGTAAATACATTTCTGGTACTTATACTGTACATACATGTCTGTCTCGTCATACTTTATATACATGGACAAAATTTCGATGGGAGTGCCTAACACTTCACCATCATACATAGTCAAAATAACGGGGATGGAAGTGGCTACCACTTTCCATCATACATAAGTACAAGCCTACTGTCCAAAAAGTACAAGCTAGTACATATCAGTCTAAGAGTCAAAATAAATACACACCAAGTCAGCCTAATCTATGTTGCTACACTAACTGCTGAATCCCGTCAGAGTCATCGTCCCATCTCCGTCGTCGAGAGGAATCTCCTCCGGGTCATCCATCAAATCATCCTCCTCCTCCTCCTCATCACTAGAAATATCGATGATAGGAGGATCAACTGGTGGGTCTGCCGGAATCTCCACGACATCGTCGTCATCTGAGTCGTCCTCGGGTCCTCCTCCTGCTCCGCTGCAGGGGCTGGTACCTCCTGCACTGGTATAGCCGGGATCGGCTCCTCGGGTGGTGCCGGACCTACCTCATGTAACGGCTCTCCTATACCCGCATCATCTACAGGTATCTGAGGGTCCTCCTCAGCTGCCTCATCCTGAATCACGTCAGCGGCCAGCTCAGCCCCTAAAATGTCCTCGATCATATGTCCTATGGTCATCCCTGGCATGGGGTGTGGAACATACTGGCGAATACGGCCCGGTAACCCGTTCCGCAGAACCGTCAATGCCTCTAACATCGGATGAACGATGTCCTGAGGAATATGAGGCAACATGGCCTCCTGAAATCTCGTACAGTAGTGGGCCATAGGCTCAAGAAGGTACGCATGCCACTCGAGTACGTAGCTATGATAACGCGTGTCATACATATCCCTATAGATGTCAGCATCTCTCTGAGGCGCACTTGGCCCGTAATCTAATATCGGTCTGAATCGAGCAGTCACTAGTGCACGAAAAATGTGCCCACGTGCGATCAGGCATCTGAGGCTCTCCAATCGACATCCACCACATGCGGGCGTCGCCTATCAGACATCTACTCCCCAATAAAACCTGCAGGTGAGCTGGAATATGGGCTAGTACGGGAAAATCAGCTCCATGTCATATTAACCACTCAACCAGGAACACGTCCGACTAGTACCAGCGAATAATAGTGGGTGTGACTCGTAGAAGGATGTCACTGCGTTCTCGATCTCTCATCGGCGTGTGCCGGGTCCATCGTATCGGCTCTACTAGAACATAAACACATAATAAACATTTATGCAATAAAAAAATATAAATTCAACTTACAATGATGGTGCGATGGCAAGCAGACTGTGAAATGGTATAGCAGGGAACCGCTTTGATACCAACTCTGTAACGACCCGCCTAACACAGGCCGTTACCGTAACTTACATACCTTATTGACTTAGCAAACTTAGCGGAAATTTTTTTTTTTTTCACAAACATATGAACATACATACCTAAACTGACTTAAGATGTTTTGCGTACGCATATACCATAATTACACCAACTTTGTTCTGTTTGAAATAAAATACTTAATAATACAAAACGCGTAGCGGTCATGTTCCCACTTTTTCAACAGTCGCTCCGCCACGCTCCTCCATCATTGCATCAGCCGTTGCTCATAGGTTGCTTACCTACAGCATAGACGTAAGACGTGAGCTTTCGCTCAGCAAGTACAACTTGTTAATCCGCGACACAACAAAATAACACATAATAGAACTTGGTACCTCTTAACATGTCATAACATAATAGCATAACCTACTTAAACATGCATGAGCCATTTATGCTTCATTACGCTCCCTTATACTTTCATAGCACTCTTCTATCTTATCTTGACTTATCTTGCTTATGGGCCCCTTACGTAAGTGTACGTACCTGGTGCACCACTATGGAGTGGTTGGGGCGGCCAGACCATTTCAACTCAAACCATAGTCCAACCCGACCTCGGACGGGTGGTACGACACTGGCAAGCTCGCTTGCCATTCTAATTGTTTTTCATGATCTCTTTCTTGATCTTGGTCTTATCTTAATCATGGGTGAACATGCTTTATGATGTTACACCTACTTGATCATATTGTAACATACTCGTATCATATCCATGATCTCAACATAAATTTACCTCAACCTAACATATCACATAGCATAGCATGCATCGTATTAAACATTAATCACATGCTTGGCATATCACATGACAAACAACATAGCATACATCGAACACTATATTAACACGCTTAGGTAAGCATCACAACAAATGCCTATGCTGTAGGCGGAGTTGTACTTACCTTGATAGTTACGTCCTATGTGAGGCTGCTCCTGATTAGGATGCCTGTGCAGGTAATCTCCTGCTTCATTGAAGGACAAAGGTATAAGTTCTTAACCTTAGGATATTGGTAACCTAACCAACGTTCATACATATAGTCCTAGTTGTATGTCCCCTTCATAACTTATAATAGCTTGTGGGGTTACTACAAGTAACCCTCGTGGTTTATTATCAACCTTGGATCTTACCTTATTAGGTTACCTAGGGTACTCTTGTAGGCTAAGTTCATACATAGATACTTAGGACTAGGTCATTATTTAATTCTTAAACTTTGTTGTAACCCATAACCTACTCGGTTATTGTTGGTCACCTTAAGTATTACTATCTTGATACAATAGTGGGTTTCTTTGGGTAACCCTTGATATTATTAATTTGATACCATGTTGGGTTACATTGGGGTAACCCTTAGTCCTACTAGCCTTGGTATCACGTTGGTTACATTGGGTAACTCCTTGAGGTGACTTATCTTAAATTAACCCTTATTGGGTTACTAAGGTCCAACTAAGGGGTAACCTATTAGGTGACTATAGGTAACCCTGGGCTTTGGACCCAGTGTATAGTTCGGGTGTAATACTTAGTTATTGGTGGTAAACTTCTTGCTTACCTCAATTTAAGAAAACCTAAGTCTATAGTTCCACTTGTTTTCTTTAGGAAATGTAGGTGTTTCCACCACCTTTTTACAAAAACATTTTATTTCCTTATAAAAATTTGGGTTTTCCTATAAAAATATTTGAAAATGTTATTAAGGATCGGAACTACCTTTGGAATAGTTCCTGGAGTCAAATTAACAGTTTTGGTTCAAAAATATTAAATCCTTATATTTTTCTAGAAAAATCTTGTACAGAATTCACTATTTCTGTACAGTCTTTGTAAATTCAGTTATATTTTAAAATCTAAGGCAAAATCTAAAAAGTTGTCTTCATGAAACTTTTAGATCTCAAAAAATTCTAGAACTTTCATGTTTACTGAAAAACCCAGTTCGGCCTGTATCCTTTCAGTTTTAATTTGAACTGACTGGTCGTGTATCCTAGGTCTGGGCAGACCAGTCTCAGGTTTTCGTGAAAAAAGGCCGTTGGAGCCTTATTTTGGAAAACTGTCACGAGTTCCTCTAGTAAAACTGTTCTGAACAACTTTCATGTTTTGAGTTTTTCCAAATTCGGCCTCTAAAGGCCTCAAAATTTACTTTTTCGAAAACTGGTCAGGATATCCGAACCTGTCCGTTTTTCGGTTTAGAGTTTGTTTTACGTCCTAAACGTGAAATCTAGCTCAACCAGCCACCGCGGGAGCCTAATACACACATGCAGCGGTTTTCTAACGTAAATTTTGTTTAAACACATTTTCTAACATAGCCATGCAAGCCTATCAACATTAGATAATTTTTTGTTGCATGATTTGGATCATAGCAAGCATATCAAGCATTGTCACTACATTCTAGCAACCTAGCATCAAATTTTCATCCACAACACCTAGGGCAGATAGGGGACATACATAGACCATATTTTGCATGAAATTCACAAATTTAAAGCAAGCATGCAAAGTATAAAATCAAACCACCCTTAATCTAGCTCAAGCACACCCCTAGGTTCTAACTTTGGGCACAAAAATAAAATTAAGCTTATGCTCTTACAATTTCAACTTGAAATACATGTAAATTTCAAATTAAAGCTTAATTGAAAAAGATGAGGGTCTAGAAGGTTTACCTTGTTGAAAACACAAGTGGAAGCTAAGGTTGATTCACTCAAAAATCTCCCCCTTGCACCTCCTATAGCCGGTTCTCTTGGCTCCAAATTGCACCAAGATTATGGCTGATTTTGAGGTGTGGTTAGCACTCAAAACTAAGCCCTCCTAGACACAAAATTTGGTCACTTTCCCACCCTCTAACAGCCGGATTTTGGGCTCCAAAACTGAGCCTAATCTGCCCAGAAAAAACTGTTTTGCACACTAGAAGAAATCTCACACTCTAAGCATCAAAACCCCTATGTTTCTTGAATTTTTTCTCACTAAAGCTCACCCTTGAATTTGCAGATTTTTGGAGAGGAAAAAATGGCAAGAGTTTGGCTGCTTTTCCTTGGTTTTTCTCCAGCAAAAACCGCCCCCCCCCCCCATGGCCTATTTATAGGCAAAGATTTTGGGGTCAAAATGTGATTATTTTTGTTCTCCTTTTTGAAACAACCCCATAAGTTTTTCTAATTGTATTTTGCCCCAAAGTGGCCAGTCAACATGGAGTGAGCTGTCAAGATTATCCAATTTTTTAATCTTTTTTTTTAATTAAAATCTTAATGATGCCATAAAATCCCATAGGTGAGTCATGCATGAGGTCATAGGCTTGTTTGGCTTTTTCTCTTAAAAACTGTCTACTTTAAAGTCCACACAGATATTTTTGATACTGAGCTCACTAATACACAATACTGTGACATAGTATAGCAGTCCAAAATTTATCTGTGTGAAAATGGACAGTACGAAAAATTTTCTTTTTGCTTAAAACTTTTTGGCCCAAAAATACCTATGTATTGTGCTTGATTTTTCTATGGTAATTTGATTTCTTATCTACATTTCCTTGACTATATTTTTGGTTTTTGCAGTATATTTTCCATACCGCTCATCATTTATCAGTGTGGTCAACTCTTTGACTACCTTTGGTCAACCTTTGACTTCATTGACCAAACTTGACCTCCTTGGTCAACTTTGACTCTTTTGGTCAAATTTTGACTTTCGTTGACTTCCTTTGACTTCCTTTAACTCTCTTTGACTCTTTTTGACTTTCTTTGACTTTCTTGGTCAAAGTTTGACTTCCTTGACCAACTTTGACCAATCATAAAATCATGGGTTTTCTTACTCTTTTTACCCAAAAAGTCATTTGCTTAACTAAACCATTCATTTTCGAGTCTTATAAAGCTAATAAGATCTCATAAAATCATTCAAAAACCCTAATTAGGATTTTACATAATACTTCATCAACTTAGCTACTTGGTTCAACTTGAGCTTCTCTACAAGGAATTGTATCGACGAAAAATTCAATTATTACATGCATGGATCCATTTGAGCGGCTCATGGGTTCATGTGGGACGTTAAAAACGCTATGCGTTTGGTATGTAGGCTCCTGAAGTGGTCGGTCGAGTTAGATTAGCGAAATAGGATGTCAACCGGATTAAGCAACCGAAACTACTAATTCGGATTCGAAACTCGCCAGTTTCGGGAAAGTAGAAATTTAAGGCCTTTAGAGGCCGAAGTAGGTAAAACTCAAAACCCAAAAGTTGTTCAGAACAATTTTTCCTAGGGGGTAGCATGGACAGAATCCCAAAATGAGGCTCCAATGGCCTCCGTTTTTATGAAAATCCGTGGCTGGTCTGCCCAGACCCAGTTTTGATGATCAGCCAGTTTCAAACAAAAACTGACAAAAATATAAGCAGAATTAGATTTTTTGCAAAACATGAAAGTTTTAGCATTTCTCAGGAGCTACAACTTTCATAGAGACAAAATTTTCAAATTCTGAATGGATCTTTAAACTGGCATGGTTTTATGAAGGGTGTGCAGGGAATCGAAAATTCCTGCACATGAGTTTTTACAAAAGTTTTCGAAAAACTGTATTTTGTTTAAAACCACTATTTTTAATTACGAAAACTGTTCCAAAGGTAGTTTTCGACCTTAAACGACTCTTATAAAGATCTGTTTCAAAGATAGGAATTTTTACAAAAAAATCAAAGGATTTTAAAGCCAACTTACTCAAATTGTCAAAAGGAGAAAGAAAATAGAGTTTTTAAGATAAAATTGGTAATCAATCCGATAACGGACCGTAACTGAGAATAGTACCCGAGTTACCGGGCTTAGCCCTAAAGCCCAGGATTGACCCCAAAGGGTTGACCATTAGTTGACCAAATGTTAGCTTTGGTTGACCGAACACTTATTAAGTAGAACCTTAAGGGTTATCCAACGTAACCCTAAGGAATACCAAGGATCTAGAAATGAGCCAAGAAAAGAGGGTTAATGAAATTAACCCAATAAATTGTGATATAAGAATAAAGCCCAAGGTTTTAAAGAAAACCAAGCAGTGTGTTAAAGGCCTAGTCCAAGAGGTTATCCAACGTAGCCTCTTAAGGAATAATCCAAGAACGATTATTCCCAAATGGTAGAATGGCAAATTATGACCAAGTAAGATATCAGATGTCGGGGACATACAACTAGGTTTTAGTAGGCATGTTGGTTAGGGCACCAACATTCCACAACAAAAATCGGAATCTCACCTATGTCCTTACTCAAGCAGGAGAAGGCCTGCAGCTGTGCCCAGAGGGAGAACAGCATCAAGTCGGACATAGGGAGAGAGGTAAGTACAACTCCGCCTACAGCATAGGCTCTAATTGGTACTTGTCTAAGTATGTTAGATGTATGCTAGGGGTGTATGCCAATTATATGCTTCGTGCTATTATGTGATGTGCTGATTTCCATGTTATACATGAATTGTATGCTATGATTAATTGTTGCTATGGTGTATGAAAGGTAAGAAAGCATGTTAAGATAATGATGTTAGTATGGATTAAGATTATGTGACATCACAATGCATGTTCACTAAATCTTATAAGACTAATAAGTTCAAGAAAGAGATAAGAAAAGAAAGAAAGAAGACAAGCAAGCTTACCAGTGTCGTACCATCCGTTCGAAGTCAGGTTGGACTATGGATTGAGTTGGACTTGGACTGACCGTCCTAACCAATTCATAGTTGCGCGCCGGGTACGAACACTAAAGTAAGGGCCCGAAAGAAAGATAAGAACAAGTAAAGAAAGTAAAATACGAGCATAACTGGACCATGCATATGCTAGGTATTGTAGGATTATGCTATGATGAATAATGCTAGGTGTTAATATGTGATGCCATGTTATGTAAGTTAGATCGTGCATGATAAGGTTAATTGTATGACACGGATAAGACAGTTGTACTTGCTGAGCGAAAACTCATTGTCTTACGTCTATGCTGACAGGTATGCTGTAGGTAAGCAACCTGTCAGCAATGCGTGATGCAAGATGGCAGAGCGTGGCAGGGCGCACTGTGAAATCGTGGGAAGACAAGCGGCTACGCGTTTTGATATTAAGTACTTATATTATGTGAATATATTTTTATTTAAGACATGTTTATAACTTGCACACTTTTAAATATTATACAAAAAAAAATTTCCGCTGTGTTTTGTCATGTATGTAAGTATGCATGTATGTAAGGTAACGGCCTGTGCTAAGCGGGTCGTTGCACTTTGCACCTGCTCTGCTGCAATTCTCTCTTCCTCATAAGCCTGACTCGTCCATCCCCTGTTCGTCCCCAAGGGCCAGCATGCACGGCCTGTCAGATTCCCTATTCTTTGACCCCATCGAGAGAGACTGCGGACTGACCAAATTCCTTTAATAATCTGCGTAATTGTCTCCCAGGTAAGGTTTTAACCCATTTTTTGCTCTAAAATCACCGAAACCCATTTCAGCAAACGCCTCGGCGAAGGGTTTCTCCCTACCGAAAACGATCCCCTTGCCTGAGTACCCACTATTTCCGAGTGCGTACTTCGCGTCGCCGAGCATCGAAAACGATCCCTAATCCGCCTCTGGTCCCTGTGTCTTCTTCTGTCGGTTCAAATTCCGTGAGCCAGGTAAGGTTCTCTTCCCAATTTTTTTTTATGATTCCTCTTCCTGCTCTAAATTTTCCAGTCTTTTTTCGTATAATATTTGACATATGGGTTCGGCGAGAAACCTTGTGTTTGATTGTATGCTGTCTACGAATTTCATTTCCCCTCTTTCGATTTCTCTAACCCTAGCTTCAACTCTACAACCAGTTGAGAACTCTTTGAATTTCAAAAAGGCATAATCCCCGTCAATTTATTGAAAACTGAGGTTCAAACCGTATTAGAAGTCGTTTACCCAACACAAATATGAAAAATTAAACGAGCAATCAAACATAGAAATAATGAAGGGTTAGACATGAGAATAAGTTTGAAAATGATGGATCTTGACATGTATAAATTATTATTAGTAACTAAAAGTGGTAGACACGGCATTGCTTTTGTGTTTGGTACTTGATCTGATGCAGCAAACATGCCTCTCTCTATTAAACAACTCCCTTTTTTCTTTCTTTCTTTTTTTTTTTTTTTTTTGTGACTATCAAACAACTCAATTATGTCTTTGCCATGGTTTGATTATGGAATCACTCATTATTATATTTCTGTTTCTTTTTTCTTCTTTCTTCTTTCTTCTCTCGATAGATCTTTTTTTTTTTCCTAGTTTTTGTTGGTTTTGCTATTTTGGTAAAGAGGTAATCTCAAGGGCTTTGCTTGAATGCCCGAGTTTTGAGAACTTTCTGCTGTGGTTGACTTTTGTATATGAAAGCCCATGGGGATTGTTTTTGTTTCTTGGTGCTCTTTGTTGTATGGGATTTGATCAGGTTTGAGAATAGAAGTTGAATTCCTCGTCTATTTATGTGACAGTCAAATGTTGTTTGTTTGTTTGTTTTAAATAGTTGAAACTCTTGTTCTGAGGTTGTACTTGATAAAATTGAACTTAAATTTGGCAGATCCACGCTGTTTTAGACTTTCAGGTTACCTTGTCAAAAGGGTGTCATTTTTTTTTTTTTTTTTTTGTGGTGAGACAAATAGGCTAAAGTGGGAACCTAATTAAGGAGCTACTTTATGGTAGACTTTGGGCTAAGACTAAAGTAGACGTTGCTTGACTGAATAAGCTCTATAAGAACTGTAAGATTGTTTGAATAAGATTTGTGTTGTTCTCCCGTCCCCATTGTGTTCGGCACTATACTAGTAATCCCTCTGTTTTTTTTTTTTTTACACAGCAAATGTAAGAGTTGAGTGTCATCTTGGTTTATAAAAGAACATCATTGTGTACCTTGGTTTAGTTTTGTGATACATTATATATATATATATATATATATAAATCTCATGAATACATCTATATGTACATTAGTGTATGTCAGCTTCGGTTATGAGGATGATGAGTATTGTGGATTGAAATCCCTCCTCTATCCTGTTCATCTTCCTTTTCTACTCTATGAAACATAGACCAAAAGTTTTGAATCAAGATAACTAAGATTATTGTATTAGGATGTCTTACTATTCGTCAATTCGTGGAATGAAATGCTTTGTTAGGGTGTCTTACTATTCATCAATTCAGTGAATTATTGTATTCTTGTTATTGTGGGGTGTTCCTATGTGCCCATTATTAGCTATGTTGCGTCACGTGTACCTGTGTTTATGTATGTTTCAGCTTTTTCAATATATTACGAATTCATAATTTAGGAGACTTATTACAAGTTTCGGTGTGTTTTGATGAGTAGAAATCTCCATTACTCCTACTTTCCTCCCAACTTGGCGATGATGTATACAGTATCAATATCTTCAAAATAATTTGTTCTGACTGGTGAGTCCGGCACCCCGATGTTTTAATGTCAATTACCGGTACATAATTCATTGTTCGGTGTAACGGGGTTTACTTGAATGAATTGGCGTTCGTAAACCCAATTCGCCGGTAACCAGTGGCTTATATGCCTTGGTAGCTGTACATGAACCGGGTGCTTGGCATGCCTTAGAACAAATATGTCTGTCGATCTATACTGAGCCAACTTATGTTAGTTCCCTTTTTTTGTATTTACGTTTAGTGTTTGTTTGTGTTTTCGTTATCGTTTTGTTAAGGAAATGCGCGGCGAAAAGCATCAGGTAAGACCTCGTTTGAGACCCGTAAAA
>CM046375.1:10883846-10932809 GCA_025413485.1 Ficus microcarpa
ACGGCCTACGCTAGGTGGGGCGTTACAGTAATTATAAAGGTTGACCTTGGTTAACCTAAAAGGAAATAAATGGTAAGTAGAAGCCCAAGGGTAGGTGTTGACCTAACCCTATACTATGTGGGCTTAGTAAACGAAAGGTTATCCAACGTAATCTATTAGGCCACGACATAAGATTGTTAGGGCTACTGAGGTAGTCACCTTTTAGGTAATGAATGGTTTTATTTTCTAGGGGGACATATAACCAAAACCCACATGAATGTTGGTTAGTTACCAACATATTATGAATATAGATTAGAAACCTTACGTACATCCTTCAATCAAGTAGGAGGTACCCTACAGCTGAACCTTGAGGAGGAGCAGCATAGCAACGGACGTGGAAACTGTAAGTACAACGCCGCCTACAGCATAGGCTATTAGTAGTATATTACTAGAGTTTAATGAAGTGCTCCGTGCTATATGTTAGATAACACGTGTACAATAGGAAGTAAGTTAAGTGTCTACTTACATGCTAAGATAAGAAACTGATGGAAGTAGAAAAGTGACATCGGAATGTATGTTCACCAATAATAAGTTTAAGGAAGATATCAAGTGCCGTGTCGTACCACCCGCACTAGGTCGGGTTGGACTGTGGATTGAATTGGAAATGGTTTGGCTGCCCCAACCAATCCATAGTCGCGCGCCGGTTACGAACACTCAGGTTAAGGGCCCATAAGAAATAAGAATACGGAAAATAAGGGAACATAATATGAACATAAATGGTCTATGCATGCTATGTGTTACGCTATGTTGCTATGTATATATGGCATACGTCCTACGTTATATTATTGTCTAATGCGGTATAGGAGTTGTACTTGCTGAGCGAAAGCTCATTGTTTACATTTGTGCTGTAGGTAAACAACCTGCCAGCGGATGATGATACAATGTGGAGTAGCGTGTTCGGGCACTGTAAACAGTGGAGACTGGGAATCGCTACGCGTTTTGTGGTTTATACATAAGAAATATGAAATGTTTTATGATAACTAATAGTTAATATGCTCGTACGCAAAGACAATACTATAACTCTTATTCTATGTTTATAGTTTCCTTGAGTGCTATAAAAAAAAAAAAATTTTCCGCTGTGTTTCATGAGCAAAGTAAGTAAGTTTCATTTAATTATTATGTTATAAATGTAAGTCAATAAGTACGGTAGCGGCCTACGCTAGGTGGGTCGTTACAGGATGCCTGTGCAGGTAATCTCCTGCTTCATTGAAGGACAAAGGTATAAGTTCTTAACCTTAGGATATTGGTAACCTAACCAACGTTCATACATATAGTCCTAGTTGTATGTCCCCTTCATAACTTATAATAGCTTGTGGGGTTACTACAAGTAACTCTCGTGGTTTATTATCAACCTTGGATCTTACCTTATTAGGTTACCTAGGGTACTCTTGTAGGCTAAGTTCATACATAGATACTTAGGACTAAGTCATTATTTAATTCTTAAACCTTGTTGTAACCCATAACCTACTCGGTTATTGTTGGTCACCTTGAGTATTACTATCTTGATACAATAGTGGGTTTCTTTGGGTAACCCTTGATATTATTAATTTGATACCATGTTGGGTTACATTGGGTAACCCTTAGTCTTACTAACCTTGGTATCAAGTTGGGTTACATTGGGTAACCCTTGAGGTGACTTATCTTAAATTAACCCTTATTGGGTTACTAAGGTCCAACTAAGGGGTAACCTATTAGGTGACTATAGGTAACCCTGGGCTTTGGACCCAGTGCTATAGTTCGGGTGTAATACTTAGTTATTGGTGGTAAACTTCTTGCTTACCTCAATTTTAAGAAAACCTAAGTCTATAGTTCCACTTGTTTTCTTTAGGAAATGTAGGTGTTTCCACCACTTTTTTACAAAAATCCTCATTATTCTCCTTATAAAAATTTGGGTTTTCATATCAAAATATTTGAAAATGTTATCAAGGATCGGCACTTCCTTTGGAACAGTTCCTGGAGTCAAATTAACAGTTTTGGTTCAAAAATATTAAATCCTTACATTTTTCTAGAAAATCTTCTACAGAATTCCACTATTTTCTGTACAGTCTTTGTAAATTCAGTTATACTTTAAAATCTAGGCAAAATCTGAAAAAGTTGTCTTCAGGAAACTTTTAGATCTCGAAAAATTTTAGAACTTTCATTTTTACTGAAAAACCCAATTCGGCCTGTATCCACATCAGTTTTAATTTGAACTGACTGGTCGTGTATCCTAGGTCTGGGCAGACCAGTCTCATGTTTTCGTGAAAACGAAGGCCGTTGGAGCCTTTTTTTTGGAAAACTGTTCATGTAGTCCTCTAGTAAAAACTGTTCTGAACAACTTTCATGTTTTGAGTTTTTCCAAATTCGGCCTCTAAAGACCTCAAAATTTACTTTTTCGAAAACTGGTCAGGATTTATCCGAACCTGTCCGTTTTCGGTTTAGAGTTTGTTTTACGTCCTAAACGTGAAATCTAGCTCAACCAGCCACCGCGGGAGCTCTAATACACACATGCAGCGGTTTTCTATCGTAATTTTTCTTTAAACACATTTTCTAACCCAGCCATGCAAGCTTAATCAACTTTGAATAATTTTGGTTGCATAATTTAAGGTCATAGCAAGCATATCAAGCATTATCACTATCTTCTAGCAACCTAGCATAAAATTTTCATCCATAAACATCCTAGGGCAGATCAGGGGACATACCATAGACCATCATTTAGTATGCAAATCACAAATTTAAAGCAAGCATGCACATAAAAATCAATCCACCCTTAAACTAAATCAAGCATAACCCTAGGTTCCTAGTTTTTTGGCACAAAATAAATTGAGCTTATGCTCTTACAAAATTGACTTGAAATACATGTAAATCTCAAATTAAAAGCTTAATTGAAAGAGTTAGAGGTTTAAAAAAAATTTACCTTGATCAAAAACACAAGTGAGAGCTAAGGTTGGTTCTCCAAAAATTCTCCCTTTTTGCACCCCTCCTATGGCCGGTTTTTGTGCTCAATTTGCACCAAGATGGTGGCTGATTTTGGGGTGGTTGTTAGCACTCAATATTAAGCCCTCCTATAGACAAATTTTGGTCACTTTCTCACCTACTCACAGCTGGTTTTTGAGCTCCAAAACTGAGCCTAAATCTGCCCAAAAAAACTGTTTTGCACACTATAAGAAATCTCACACTCCAAGCACCAAAACCCCTATGTTTCTTGAATTTTTTCTTCACTAAAGCTCACCCTTGAATTTGCAGATTTTTGGAGAGGAAAAGTGGAAAGAGTTTGGCTGCTTTTCCTTGTTTTTCTGCAGCAAAAACCACCCCCCATGGCCTATTTATAGGTGAAAAATGGGGTCAATTTGTGATTATTTTTGGTTCTCCTTTTTGAAACAACCCCATAAGTTTTTCTAATTGTATTTTTGCCCCAAAGTGGCCGGCCATCCTTGCTCTAGACTCTTCCAAGATTATCCAAAAATTTTCTTAATTTTTTCTTAAATCAAAATGATGTCATAATTAGGAGGCTTGATGAAATAAGCCTATTTAAGGCTTATTTGGCTTTTTCTCTTAAAAGCAGTCCACTTTTTATTCAACACAGATATTTTTGGTACTGAGGTCACTAATACACCATATTGTGGTATTGTGATACAGTTCAAAATTTATTTGTGTGAAAATGGACAGTACGAAAAATTTTCTTTTTGCTTAAAACTTTTTGGCCCAAAAATACATATGTATTGTGCTTGATTTTTCTATGATAATTTGATTTCTTATCTACATTTCCTTGACTATATTTTTGGTTTTTGCAGTATATTTTCCATACCGCTCGTCATTTATCAGTGTGGTCAACTCTTTGACTACCTTTGGTCAACCTTTGACTTTATTGACCAAACTTGACCTCCTTGGTCAACTTTGACTCTTTTGGTCAAATTTTGACTTTCGTTGACTTTCGTTGACTTTCTTTGACTCTCTTTGACTCTCTTGGTTAAAGTTTGACTTTCTTGACCAACTTTGACCAATTATGAAATCATGGGTTTTCTTCCTCTTTTTTCCCAAAAAGTCATTTGCTTATCTAAATCATTCATAATTGAGTCTTATAAAGCTAATAAGAACTCATAAAATAGCTCAAAAACCCTAATTAGGAATTTGCACAAATACCTTCATGGTTTAGCTTGAACTTCTTTACAAGAAATTGTATTGAAGAAAATTTAGTTATTACAATCTACCCCCCTTAAAAATTTTCGTCCCCGAAAATTAAAATAAACTGGGGTAGTTCTTTCGCATCTCTTCTTCTACTTCCCAGGTTGCTTCTTCAACCTTGTGGTTTCGCCATAGCACCTTAACCATGGGAATGGTTTTATTTCTTAAGACTTTTTCTTCTCGATCCAAAATTCGCACTGGCCTTTCTTCGTAAGTTAAGTCGGTTTCAACCTCCACGGGTTCTTGGCTAAGCACATGAGAAGGGTCTGGTACGTATTTTTTTAGCATCGAGACTTGGAAAACATTGTGCATCGACGCTAGTTTAGGTGGTAGGGCAAGCTTATAGGCTACTTTCCCAACCCTTTCAAGGATTCCAAACGGTCCAGTATACCTTGGGCTAAGCTTTCCCTTCTTACCAAACCTTATTACTCCCTTTATAGGAGCAATTTTGATAAACACGGCGTCTCCGACTTGAAATTCCAAAGGCCTTCTACGTTTATCGGCATAGCTTTTCTGTCTACTAAAGGCTATGTTGAGCCTCTGCTTAATCTTCTTGATGTCTTCAGAGGTCTTCTTGATGAAATCCGTTGTCTGAAGTTGCTTCTGTCCAACTTCCTGCCAATGAATAGGAGATCGACACTTTCTCCCGTATAGCGCTTCAAATGGAGCCATGTCAATCGAAGCATGGTAGCTATTATTGTACGAAAATTCGATCAGTGATAGCTTCTGATCCCAGTTTCCCTTGAAATCCAACACGCACGATCTTAACATATCTTTTAGAGTTTGGATAGTTCGTTCAGATTGGCCGTCAGTTTGAGGGTGAAATGCCGTACTGAATTTCAGTTTCGACCCCATGGCATTGTGAACACTTGCCCAAAATCTAGAAGTGAAACGTCTATCGCGGTCTGAAATGATCGATTTTGACACTCCATGGTATCTGACAATCTGGGATACATAGATTTCGGCCAGTTTCTCCACCGAAAATGTGGCTTTAATTGCAATAAAGTGGGCTGATTTGGTCAATCTATCAACTATAACCCAAATTGTGTCGTTTCCATTCGCAGTTCGGGGCAATCCTACTATGAAATCCATAGTAATTTGCTCCCATTTCCACTCAGGAAGCTCTATTTTCTGCAATTCTCCACCCGGATGTCGATGTTCCGCCTTAACTTTTTGACAAGTTAGGCATTTGGACACGAATTCTGCCACTTCATTCTTCATATTTGGCCACCAATAGTTCTCTCGGAGATCCTTGTACATCTTGGATGCTCCTGGATGCACTGAATACGGCGTCTTGTGTGCTTCTGACATGATTTGATCCTTTAAAAATTCCATGTTAGGAACATAGATTCTCTCTTTGAAGTAAACTACGCCATCAGTAGAAGTCCTAAACTCCTTGCTCTTTTCACCAAAGAGTTGTGCTTTTAGCAAAAAGGGGTCTTTCCCTTGGTGAGCCTTAATGGATTTCAGCAAATCCGACTGAAGAGTCAAAGAAGATAGCTTTCCAATTATCATTTCTACGTTGAAATCGGAAATCTCCTTTTGTAGTGGCTTGGGAAATACTTCAATAGACATCAACATTCCCACCGATTTCCTACTCAAAGCATCGGCTACCTTGTTCGCTTTTCCGGGATGATAAAGGATTTCACAATCATAATCCTTCAACAGCTCCAACCATCTACGCTGTCTCATGTTGAGCTCCTTCTGGGTGAAAATGTACTTGAGGCTTTGATGATCCGTATAGATCTCACATTTGTTCCCGTATAAATAGTGCCTCTAAATCTTAAGTGCAAACACTACAGCTGCAAGCTCCAAATCATGGGTGGGGTAATTCCTTTCATGGATCTTCAGTTGTCGTGACGCATAGGCTACTACCTTCCCATTTTGCATCAGGACAGCTCCTAATCCATTTTTGGAAGCGTCGCTGTAGATTACAAAATTTCCTGTATCTACATCTGGAATTATCAACACCGGTGCACTTATCAGCTTCCTCTTAAGCTCTTGGAAATTATCCTCACATTTCTGAGTCCATTCAAACTTCTTCCCTTTTCGGGTAAGAGCTGTGAGCGGTACAACTATCTTAGAAAAACCTTCAACAAATCGTCGGTAATATCCGGTTAAACCAAGAAAACTCCTTATCTCCGTGACATTCTTGGGTGCAGACCATGCGCTAACTGCCTCCACCTTTGCAGGATCTATGGATATTCCTTCCTTTTGAACCACATGACCCAAGAAATGCACTTTCTCCAACCAAAATTCACATTTCGTGAACTTAGCATACAACTGGTTCCGTCTTAGCGTCTCCATTACCAGTCTCAGGTGACGCTCATGTTCAGCCTTAGACTTTGAGTAAATCAAAATATCGTCAATGAAGACAATAACGAACTTGTCCAAATACTCCTTGAACACACGGTTCATAAGGTCCATAAAAGCAGCTGGGGCATTAGTTAGTCCAAACGGCATGACTAGAAATTCGTAGTGCCCATAACGTGTTCGAAAAGCTGTCTTGACAATATCTGACTCCTTGATTCTAAGCTGATGATAACCTGATCGTAGATCGACCTTTGAGAACACCATCGCTCCCCTAAGTTGATCAAATAGGTCATCAATCCTTGGAAGTGGATACTTATTCTTAATCGTGATTTTGTTCAGCTCACGATAATCAATACACAATCGCAACGATCCATCCTTCTTTTTGACGAACAAAACAGGTGCTCCCCATGGAGAATGACTCTGTCGGATGAATCATTTGTCAAGCAGCTCCTGTAATTGCACTTGAAGCTCTCTAAGCTCAGCGGGTGCCATGCGATAGGGTGCTTTCGATATCAGTGCAACACCAGGTAACAACTCGATTTCAAACGAGATTTCCCTTTCTGGCGGAAGTCCTAGTAAGTCTTTTGGAAAAACATCTACATATTCTTTTATGATGGGAACATCTTCTGGTGTCAGCTCCGTTTCTCTATTCTTGTCCACTATGTTAGCTAAATATCCTTGACAACCATTAGCTAACATTTTCCAAGCTTTCATTGCCGAGACAATTCTGGTTGCTGGGCTCCTAGATCGTCCGTAGAAACTAAACTCCTCTTCACCGTGTGGGTCGAACGTTACACAACGCTTTCAGCAGTCGATCTTAGCGTTATATTTGCCTAGGAAGTCCATTCCTAAGATCACATCGAAATCTTGTGGCTTGATTGCGATGAGATCTACAATTAATTCTCTGCTGCAGATGATCACGGAAACATTTCGCATCCAAAAATTGGACCACAAAATTTCTCCGGATGGCAAAGAAGTTTTGAAAGGCTGT
This sequence comes from Ficus microcarpa, assembly GCA_025413485.1. Taxonomy (NCBI): domain Eukaryota; kingdom Viridiplantae; phylum Streptophyta; class Magnoliopsida; order Rosales; family Moraceae; genus Ficus; species Ficus microcarpa. The sequence continues at coordinate 10,891,354 of CM046375.1, forward strand.
ACTAGACTATCCACACCTCTTCCTACTTTCTGGGCGAACTCTAAAGATACGAATGAATGAGTGGCCCCAGAATCAAACAAGGCAATAGCATCATAAGTGGCGATAGAGATCTGACCTGTCACCACATGTGACGTTCCAGCTTCCGCATCACCTTTTGTGTAAGCATAAATTCTGGCCTGGGGTTCAGGGGCTTCCAATCTCCCCTGGGAAATTGGAGGTCCTTCCAGTCTTGTCTGGGCTGCATGTAACTGACTGTTGACATTTCGGCTTGGGTATTGAGGGGTTTGGGTCTGAGTATTCAGAGGACAACTTCTTGCGTAATGCCCTTCCTTGCCACAAAAGTAGCAAGCGTTTGTCCCCATTCGGCACACTCCAGGGTGCTTCCTTCCACATTTAGGGCACACAGGAAAGTCATTGTTGCTACCCTCCTTTCCTTTGTTAGTCTTCTTCTGAGGGTTACTCCTCTGTTGACCTTGACCCGTAAAGTTTCCCTTCCTCTTGTTCCTCCCAAATTGTCGGGAACCTTGAGCAGGGTTGCTTGTTTGACCTTTTGAGGATGCCTCTGAACCTTGACGAGGTTGCGTGGACTTTGCCGCAGCCTTCTCTTCTTTCTTGGCCTTGAAAATTTGAGCCTTTGTCTCCTTATCCCGGTTTATCCAGTATTCTGCTCGTAACGCCCGACTTATACAATCGGACACCAGGGTAGGTGGGTTACTCCCTGCACTTACTTGCTTAGAAATGTCTGTTCTGAACATGTTCATCATTCGTCTCACCTTCACCTTCTCACTAGTTACCAATTCTGGGCACAACCGAGCTAACTGTTCAAATTTCTTAACAGCCTCCATGACTGTCATCGAGCCTTGCTTCATATTGGTGAACTCATCCTGTTGAGCTGCTAAAATCTCCGGGTTGTAATACATGGTTCGGAATTCAGCTACAAAGTCTTGCCAGCTCATAGTGGCAACGTCTCTGCGCATCTGGACCGTCATCCACCAATGCCGAGCATCTTTCTTCAGAGCGAAAGAAGCACACAGAACTTTTTCTTGCTCCGTCAATCTCATAAAGTCCAGAATGACTTGAATATCAATTAACCAGTTATCGGCCGCTATCGGGTCTGTTGGCCCTTCAAATTCAGGCGCTTTCATCCTCCTAAATCGCTCGTACAACAAATCCTCCTGTACTGGTGGAATCACTTGCCCTTCAGCAGGGGCTATTGGAACTTCAGCGTTCAGAGGAATTTCTGGCGGAACCTCTGGCTGTACTTCTGGTCTTAGGGGTACTCTATCATCCTGACGAGGAACTTCATTAGCTCTGGGTCCTTGGTTTATCTGAGCCAGTTGCTCTCTTAATCTATTCGTCTCTTGCTGTTGTTCTTGCAGCTGCCTTTGTAAGTTGGCAACTACCGTAGCGAGATCTGGCTCAGGCGGGTTAACAGGTGCGGGTCTACGTCTTGGCGGCATCTTCTAGTTTCCTATGGAATCATAAGAAAAGATATTATCATACCAGGAATATCCTTTCTTTCATGTAATTCTTATCATATCAAAACATAACACGTCGTGTCATAATTTGTTGCAACGTCATCATACAACATAATCACATTAACACATCATATTACATCCTTATATCATTCACACACATAACATAGCTTTCTTGAACATATCGTACCATAATACTTGATCTGTCCTTTTGCATATATACAAAAGTGCGTCATATTTACAATACTGTAAATACATTTCTAGTACTTTATACTGTACATACATGTCTGTGCATCATACTTTATATACATGGACAAAATTTCGACGGGAGTGTCTAGCACTTCTCGTCATACATAGTCAAAATATCGAGGATGGAAGTGGCTACCACTTTCCATCATACATAAGTACAAACCTACTGTCCAAAAAGTACAAGCTAGTACATATCAGTCTGAGAGTCAAAATAAATACACACCAAGTCAGCCTAATCTATGTCGCTACACTATTGCTGAATCCGCGTCAGAGTCATCGTCCCCATCTCCGTCGTCGAGAGGAATCTCCTCCGGGTCATCCATCAAATCATCCTCCTCCTCCTCCTCATCACTAGAAATATCGATGATAGGAGGATCAACTGGTGGGTCTGCCGGAATCTCCACGACGTCGTCGTCATCTGAGTCGTCCTCGGTGTCCTCCTCCTGCTCCGCTGCAGGGCTGGTACCTCCTGCACTGGTATAGCCGGGATCGACTCCTCGGGTAGTGCCGGACCTACCTCATGTAACGGCTCTCCTATACCCGCATCATCTACAGGTGTCTGAGGGTCCTCCTCAGCTGCCTCATCCTGAATCACATCAGCGGCCAGCTCAGCCCCTAAAATGTCCTCGATCATATGTCCTATGGTCATCCCTGGCATGGGGTGTGGAACATACTGGCGAATACGGCCCGGTAACCCGTTCCGCAGAACCGTCAATGCCTCTAACATCGGATGAACGATGTCCTGAGGAATATGAGGCAACATGGCCTCCTGAAATCTCGTACAGTAGTGGGCCATAGGCTCAAGAAGGTACGCATGCCACTCGAGTACGTAGCTATGATAACGCGTGTCATACATATCCCTATAGATGTCAGCATCTCTCTGAGGCGCACTTGGCCCGTAATCTAATATCGGTCTGAATCGAGCAGTCACTAGTGCACGAAAAATGTGCCCACGTGCGATCAGGCATCTGAGGCTCTCCAATCGACATCCACCACATGCGGGCGTCGCCTATCAGACATCTACTCCCCAATAAAACCTGCAGGTGAGCTGGAATATGGCTAGTACGGAAAATCAGCTCCATGTCATATAACCACTCAAACCAGGAACACCGTCCGACTAGTACCAGCGAATAATAGTGGGTGTGACTCGTAGAAGGATGTCACTGCGTCTCGATCTCCATCGGCGTGTGCCGGGTCCATCGTATCGGCTCTACTAGAACATAAACACATAATAAACATTTATGCAATAAAAAAAATATAAATTCAACTTACAATGATGGTGGCGATGGCAAGCAGACTGTGAAATGGTATAGCAGGGAACCGCTTTGATACCAACTCTGTAACGACCCGCCTAACACAGGCCGTTACCGTAACTTACATACCTTATTGACTTAGCAAACTTAGCGGAAATTTTTTTTTTTTTCACAAACATATGAACATACATACCTAAACTGACTTAAGATGTTTTGCGTACGCATATACCATAATTACACAACTTTGTTCTGTTTGAAATAAAATACTTAATAATACAAAACGCGTAGCGGTCATGTTCCCACTTTTTCAAAGTCGCTCCGCCACGCTCCTCCATCATTGCATCAGCCGTTGCTCATAGGTTGCTTACCTACAGCATAGACGTAAGACGTGAGCTTTCGCTCAGCAAGTACAACTTGTTAATCCGCGACATAACAAAATAACACATAATAGAACTTGATACCTCTTAACATGTCATAACATAACAGCATAACCTCCTTAAACATGCATGAGCCATTTATGCTTCATTATGCTTCCTTATACTTTCATAGCACTCTCCCTATCTTATCTTGACTTATCTTGCTTATGGGCCCCTTACGTAAGTGTACGTACCTGGTGCACCACTATGGAGTGGTTGGGGCGGCCAGACCATTTTCAACTCAAACCATAGTCCAACCCGACCTCGGACGGGTGGTACGACACCGGCAAGCTCGCTTGCCATTCTATTTGTTTTTCATGATCTTTTTCTTGATCTTGGTCTTATCTTAATCATGGGTGAACATGCTTCATGATGTTACACCTACTTGATCATATTCTAACATACCTCGTATCATATCCATGATCTCAACATAAACATACCTCAACCTAACATATCGCATAGCATAGCATGCATCGTATTAAACATTAATCACATGCTTGGCATATCACATGACAAATAACAAAGCATACATCGAACACTATATTAACATGCTTAGGTAAGCATCACAACAAATGCCTATGCTGTAGGCGGAGTTGTACTTACCTTGATAGTTACGTCCTATGTGAGGCTGCTCCTGATTAGGATGCCCGTGCAGGTAATCTCCTACTTCATTGAAGGACAAATGTATAAGTTCTTAACCTTAGGATATTGGTAACCTAACCAACGTTCATACATATAGTCCTAGTTGTATGTCCCATTCATAACTTATAATAGCTTGTGGGGTTACTACAAGTAACCCTCATGGTTTATTATCAACCTTGGATCTTACCTTATTAGGTTACCTAGGGTAATCTTGTAGGCTAAGTCCATGCATAGATACTTAGGAGTGGGTCATTATTTAATTCTTAAACTTTGTTGTAACCCATAACCTATTCGGTTATTGTTGGTCACCTTAAATATTACTATCTTGATACAATAGTGGGTTTCTTTGGGTAACCCTTGATATTATTAATTTGATACCATGTTGGGTTACATTGGGTAACCCTTAGTCCTACTAGCCTTGGTATCACGTTGGGTTACATTGGGTAACTCTTGAGGTGACTTATCTTAAATTAACCCTTATTGGGTTACTAAGGTCCAACTAAGGGGTAACCTATTAGGTGACTATAGGTAACCCTGGGCTTTGGACCCAGTGTTATAGTTCGGGTGTAATACTTAGTTATTGGTGGTAAACTTCTTGCTTAACTCAATTTCAAGAAAACCTAAGTCTATAGTTCCACTTGTTTTCTTTAGAAAATGTAGGTGTTTTCACCACCTTTTTACAAAAATCATTTTTATTTTCCTTATAAAAATTTGGGTTTTCCTATAAAAATATTTGAAAATGTTATTAAGGATCGGAACTACCTTTGGAATAGTTCCTGGAGTCAAATTAACAGTTTTGGTTCAAAAATATTAAATCCTTATATTTTTCTAGAAAAATCTTGTACAGAATTCTACTATTTTCTGTACAGTCTTTGTAAATTCAGTTATACTTTAAAATCTAGGCAAAATCTAAAAAAGTTGTCTTCATGAAACTTTTAGATCTCAAAAAAATTCTAGAACTTTCATGTTTACTGAAAAACCCAGTTCGGCCTGTATCCATGTCAGTTTTAATTTGAACTGACTGGTCGTGTATCCTAAGTCTGGGCAGACCAGTCTCAGGTTTTCGTGAAAACGAAAGCCGTTGGAGTCTTATTTTGGAAAACTGTCCACGAGTTCCTCTAGTAAATACTGTTCTGAACAACTTTCATGTTTTGAGTTTTTTCAAATTCGGCTTCTAAAGGCCTCAAAATTTACTTTTTCGAAAACTGGTCAGGATATGTCCGAACCTGTCCGTTTTTCGGTTTAGAGTTTGTTTTACGTCCTAAACGTGAAATCTAGCTCAACCAGCCACCGTGGGAGCCCTAATACACACATGCAGCTGTTTTCTAACGTAAATTTTGTTTAAACACATTTTCTAACATAGCCATGCAAGCCTATCAACATTAGATAATTTTTTTGTTGCATGATTTGGATCATAGCAAGCATATCAAGCATTGTCACTACATTCTAGCAACCTAGCATCAATTTTTCATCCACAAACACCTTAGGGCAGATCAGGGGACATACCATAGACCATTATTTTGCATGAAATTCACAAATTTAAAGCAAGCATGCAAAGATAAAATCAAACCACCCTTAATCTAGCTCAAGCACACCCTAGGTTCTAACTTTGGGCACAAAAATAAATTAAGCTTATGCTCTTACAATTTCAACTTGAAATACATGTAAATTTCAAATTGAAAGCTTAATTGAAAAAGATGAGGGTCTAGAAGGGTTTACCTTGGTTGAAAACACAAGTGGAAGCTAAGGTTGATTCACTCAAAAAGTCTCCCCCTTGCACCTCCTATAGCCGGTTCTCTTGGCTCCAAATTGCACCAAGATTATGGCTGATTTTGAGGTGGTGGTTAGCACTCAAAACTAAGCCCTCCTAGACACAAAATTTGGTCACTTTCCCACCCTCTAACAGCCGGATTTTGGGCTCCAAAACTGAGCCTAAATCTGCCCAGAAAAACTGTTTTGCACACTAGAAGAAATCTCACACTCTAAGCATCAAAACCCCTATGTTTCTTGAATTTTTTCTTCACTAAAGCTCACCCTTGAATTTGCAGATTTTTGGAGAGGAAAAATGGCAAGAGTTTGGCTGCTTTTCCTTGTTTTTCTCCAGCAAAAACCGCCCCCCCCCCCATGGCCTATTTATAGGCAAGATTTTGGGGTCAAAATGTGATTATTTTTTGTTCTCCTTTTTGAAACAACCCCATAAGTTTTTCTAATTGTATTTTTGCCCCAAAGTGGCCAGTCAACATGGAGTGAGCTGTCAAGATTATCCAATTTTTTAATCTTTTTTTTTAATTAAAATCTTAATGATGCCATAAATCCCATAGGTGAGGTCATGCATGAGGTCATAGGGCTTGTTTGGCTTTTTCTCTTAAAAACTGTCTACTTTAAAGTCCACACAGATATTTTTGATACTGAGCTCACTAATACACAATACTGTGACATAGTATAGCAGTCCAAAATTTATCTGTGTGAAAATGGACAGTACGAAAAATTTTCTTTTTGCTTAAAACTTTTTGGCCCAAAAATACCTATGTATTGTGCTTGATTTTTCTATGGTAATTTGATTTCTTATCTACATTTCCTTGACTATATTTTTGGTTTTTGCAGTATATTTTCTATACCGCTCATCATTTATCAGTGTGGTCAACTCTTTGACAACCTTTGGTCAACCTTTGATTTCATTGACCAAACTTGACCTCATTGGTCAACTTTGACTCTTTTGGTCAAATTTTGACTTTCGTTGACTTCCTTTGACTTCCTTTAACTCTCTTTGACTCTTTTTGACTTTCTTTGACTTTCTTGGTCAAAGTTTGACTTCCTTGACCAACTTTGACCAATCATAAAATCATGGGTTTTCTTACTCTTTTTACCCAAAAAGTTATTTGCTTAACTAAACCATTCATTTTCGAGTCTTATAAAGCTAATAAGATCTCATAAAATCATTCAAAAACCCTAATTAGGATTTTACATAAATACCTTCATGGTTCAACTTGAGCTTCTCTACAAGGAATTGTATCGACGAAAAATTCAATTATTACATGCATGGATCCATTTGAGCGGCTCATGGGTTCATGTGGGACGTTAAAAACGCTATGCGTTTGGTATGTAGGCTCCTGAAGTGGTCGGTCGAGTTAGATTAGCGAAATAGGATGTCAACCGGATTAAGCAACCGAAACTACTAATTCGGATTCGAAACTCGCCAGTTTCGGGAAAGTAGAAATTTAAGGCCTTTAGAGGCCGAAGTAGGTAAAACTCAAAACCCAAAAGTTGTTCAGAACAATTTTTCCTAGGGGGTAGCATGGACAGAATCCCAAAATGAGGCTCCAATGGCCTCCGTTTTTATGAAAATCCGTGGCTGGTCTGCCCAGACCCAGTTTTGATGATCAGCCAGTTTCAAACAAAAACTGACAAAAATATAAGCAGAATTAGATTTTTTGCAAAACATGAAAGTTTTAGCATTTCTCAGGAGCTACAACTTTCATAGAGACAAAATTTTCAAATTCTGAATGGATCTTTAAACTGGCATGGTTTTATGAAGGGTGTGCAGGGAATCGAAAATTCCTGCACATGAGTTTTTACAAAAGTTTTCGAAAAACTGTATTTTGTTTAAAACCACTATTTTTAATTACGAAAACTGTTCCAAAGGTAGTTTTCGACCTTAAACGACTCTTATAAAGATCTGTTTCAAAGATAGGAATTTTTACAAAAAAATCAAAGGATTTTAAAGCCAACTTACTCAAATTGTCAAAAGGAGAAAGAAAATAGAGTTTTTAAGATAAAATTGGTAATCAATCCGATAACGGACCGTAACTGAGAATAGTACCCGAGTTACCGGGCTTAGCCCTAAAGCCCAGGATTGACCCCAAAGGGTTGACCATTAGTTGACCAAATGTTAGCTTTGGTTGACCGAACACTTATTAAGTAGAACCTTAAGGGTTATCCAACGTAACCCTAAGGAATACCAAGGATCTAGAAATGAGCCAAGAAAAGAGGGTTAATGAAATTAACCCAATAAATTGTGATATAAGAATAAAGCCCAAGGTTTTAAAGAAAACCAAGCAGTGTGTTAAAGGCCTAGTCCAAGAGGTTATCCAACGTAGCCTCTTAAGGAATAATCCAAGAACGATTATTCCCAAATGGTAGAATGGCAAATTATGACCAAGTAAGATATCAGATGTCGGGGACATACAACTAGGTTTTAGTAGGCATGTTGGTTAGGGCACCAACATTCCACAACAAAAATCGGAATCTCACCTATGTCCTTACTCAAGCAGGAGAAGGCCTGCAGCTGTGCCCAGAGGGAGAACAGCATCAAGTCGGACATAGGGAGAGAGGTAAGTACAACTCCGCCTACAGCATAGGCTCTAATTGGTACTTGTCTAAGTATGTTAGATGTATGCTAGGGGTGTATGCCAATTATATGCTTCGTGCTATTATGTGATGTGCTGATTTCCATGTTATACATGAATTGTATGCTATGATTAATTGTTGCTATGGTGTATGAAAGGTAAGAAAGCATGTTAAGATAATGATGTTAGTATGGATTAAGATTATGTGACATCACAATGCATGTTCACTAAATCTTATAAGACTAATAAGTTCAAGAAAGAGATAAGAAAAGAAAGAAAGAAGACAAGCAAGCTTACCAGTGTCGTACCATCCGTTCGAAGTCAGGTTGGACTATGGATTGAGTTGGACTTGGACTGACCGTCCTAACCAATTCATAGTTGCGCGCCGGGTACGAACACTAAAGTAAGGGCCCGAAAGAAAGATAAGAACAAGTAAAGAAAGTAAAATACGAGCATAACTGGACCATGCATATGCTAGGTATTGTAGGATTATGCTATGATGAATAATGCTAGGTGTTAATATGTGATGCCATGTTATGTAAGTTAGATCGTGCATGATAAGGTTAATTGTATGACACGGATAAGACAGTTGTACTTGCTGAGCGAAAACTCATTGTCTTACGTCTATGCTGACAGGTATGCTGTAGGTAAGCAACCTGTCAGCAATGCGTGATGCAAGATGGCAGAGCGTGGCAGGGCGCACTGTGAAATCGTGGGAAGACAAGCGGCTACGCGTTTTGATATTAAGTACTTATATTATGTGAATATATTTTTATTTAAGACATGTTTATAACTTGCACACTTTTAAATATTATACAAAAAAAAATTTCCGCTGTGTTTTGTCATGTATGTAAGTATGCATGTATGTAAGGTAACGGCCTGTGCTAAGCGGGTCGTTGCACTTTGCACCTGCTCTGCTGCAATTCTCTCTTCCTCATAAGCCTGACTCGTCCATCCCCTGTTCGTCCCCAAGGGCCAGCATGCACGGCCTGTCAGATTCCCTATTCTTTGACCCCCATCGAGAGAGACTGCGGACTGACCAAATTCCTTTAATAATCTGCGTAATTGTCTCCCAGGTAAGGTTTTAACCCATTTTTTGCTCTAAAATCACCGAAACCCATTTCAGCAAACGCCTCGGCGAAGGGTTTCTCCCTACCGAAAACGATCCCCTTGCCTGAGTACCCACTATTTCCGAGTGCGTACTTCGCGTCGCCGAGCATCGAAAACGATCCCTAATCCGCCTCTGGTCCCTGTGTCTTCTTCTGTCGGTTCAAATTCCGTGAGCCAGGTAAGGTTCTCTTCCCAATTTTTTTTTATGATTCCTCTTCCTGCTCTAAATTTTCCAGTCTTTTTTCGTATAATATTTGACATATGGGTTCGGCGAGAAACCTTGTGTTTGATTGTATGCTGTCTACGAATTTCATTTCCCCTCTTTCGATTTCTCTAACCCTAGCTTCAACTCTACAACCAGTTGAGAACTCTTTGAATTTCAAAAAGGCATAATCCCCGTCAATTTATTGAAAACTGAGGTTCAAACCGTATTAGAAGTCGTTTACCCAACACAAATATGAAAAATTAAACGAGCAATCAAACATAGAAATAATGAAGGGTTAGACATGAGAATAAGTTTGAAAATGATGGATCTTGACATGTATAAATTATTATTAGTAACTAAAAGTGGTAGACACGGCATTGCTTTTGTGTTTGGTACTTGATCTGATGCAGCAAACATGCCTCTCTATTAAACAACTCCCTTTTTTCTTTCTTTCTTTTTTTTTTTTTTTTTGTGACTATCAAACAACTCAATTATGTCTTTGCCATGGTTTGATTATGGAATCACTCATTATTATATTTCTGTTTCTTTTTTCTTCTTTCTTCTTTCTTCTCTCGATAGATCTTTTTTTTTTTCCTAGTTTTTGTTGGTTTTGCTATTTTGGTAAAGAGGTAATCTCAAGGGCTTTGCTTGAATGCCCGAGTTTTGAGAACTTTCTGCTGTGGTTGACTTTTGTATATGAAAGCCCATGGGGATTGTTTTTGTTTCTTGGTGCTCTTTGTTGTATGGGATTTGATCAGGTTTGAGAATAGAAGTTGAATTCCTCGTCTATTTATGTGACAGTCAAATGTTGTTTGTTTGTTTGTTTTAAATAGTTGAAACTCTTGTTCTGAGGTTGTACTTGATAAAATTGAACTTAAATTTGGCAGATCCACGCTGTTTTAGACTTTCAGGTTACCTTGTCAAAAGGGTGTCATTTTTTTTTTTTTTTTTTTTTGTGGTGAGACAAATAGGCTAAAGTGGGAACCTAATTAAGGAGCTACTTTATGGTAGACTTTGGGCTAAGACTAAAGTAGACGTTGCTTGACTGAATAAGCTCTATAAGAACTGTAAGATTGTTTGAATAAGATTTGTGTTGTTCTCCCGTCCCCATTGTGTTCGGCACTATACTAGTAATCCCTCTGTTTTTTTTTTTTTTACACAGCAAATGTAAGAGTTGAGTGTCATCTTGGTTTATAAAAGAACATCATTGTGTACCTTGGTTTAGTTTTGTGATACATTATATATATATATATATATATATAAATCTCATGAATACATCTATATGTACATTAGTGTATGTCAGCTTCGGTTATGAGGATGATGAGTATTGTGGATTGAAATCCCTCCTCTATCCTGTTCATCTTCCTTTTCTACTCTATGAAACATAGACCAAAAGTTTTGAATCAAGATAACTAAGATTATTGTATTAGGATGTCTTACTATTCGTCAATTCGTGGAATGAAATGCTTTGTTAGGGTGTCTTACTATTCATCAATTCAGTGAATTATTGTATTCTTGTTATTGTGGGGTGTTCCTATGTGCCCATTATTAGCTATGTTGCGTCACGTGTACCTGTGTTTATGTATGTTTCAGCTTTTTCAATATATTACGAATTCATAATTTAGGAGACTTATTACAAGTTTCGGTGTGTTTTGATGAGTAGAAATCTCCATTACTCCTACTTTCCTCCCAACTTGGCGATGATGTATACAGTATCAATATCTTCAAAATAATTTGTTCTGACTGGTGAGTCCGGCACCCGATGTTTTAATGTCAATTACCGGTACATAATTCATTGTTCGGTGTAACGGGGTTTACTTGAATGAATTGGCGTTCGTAAACCCAATTCGCCGGTAACCAGTGGCTTATATGCCTTGGTAGCTGTACATGAACCGGGTGCTTGGCATGCCTTAGAACAAATATGTCTGTCGATCTATACTGAGCCAACTTATGTTAGTTCCCTTTTTTTGTATTTACGTTTAGTGTTTGTTTGTGTTTTCGTTATCGTTTTGTTAAGGAAATGCCGCGAAAAGCATCAGGTAAGACCTACGTTTGAGACCCCGTAAAAGAAAAAAAATTCCTCAAGAAACTGGATGACTACCTGGCTACAACTAGGGGGAAACAACCGACCTCAGCAATCCTTGATCTTTGGGCTGCAGAGTTTAATGCTGAGTTTGGAAGTGTACTGGCCTTCGGATCGACATTATCTCAAAAGAAAAAGCACATGGAGAGGATTTATGGGGGGTGGAAGGTATTGCAGGCTCATACAGGCCTAGGGTACGATCCTATGACGGATCGTGTTATTTGCTCCAATGAAGCATGACGGATCGTGGTATTTGCTCCAATGAAGCATGGCAGAGCTTCATTCACGTAAGCGTTCTGTCTACATTACCTACCTCATAATTATTTTTGCTTTTTGATGTTTTTAATTGTTTGGTTTCTGTGACGTCTTGCACAGCTGCACAAAAAGTGCAAACATCTCAAGTACGAGGGACTGTGCCACAAGGAGCTATACTATAATGTCTTCGACAAAAAACATGTTGCAGGTGCCTCGGCCTATGGGTCCATAACAATGCCAGACGAAAGGCCACCGTACTTCGACCCCGAGATGTCAATGGATAACTCAGCCTACCAGCCTGTATTAGACGAGGATTCGATGCCAATAGCAGGGGCGCGCCATGTGAACACCATGCGATCCAGTGCCAATGCAGGTCCATCGCGGTCTAGGGGGAGTTCCGGAAAGAGGAAGCAACGAGATGAAACGGATGAGATGACATTCCTGGCTATGCAGGAAATAGTCAACCATTTTCGGGGCAGATCGCAATCAGAGACAAGTAACGAGCAATCAAACCGCACAGATCACATGTTCGACTGTATGAATATCATGACAGATATGGGTGTTCCCCCCAACGAACGCGCTATAATGTGGAGCTACTTCGATTCGCGTCCACGTCTCCAACGCACCTTCCCGAAGCTTCAAGATGTCGATAGGCGAGCGATTATCGCTTTAGTTGTTCAGGGACATCCACCCCCGGCTAATTGATTTTCCTCATGTTAATAAAAACTGTTTCCAATTTATTATTCTTACGGCTACGACTGCGACGGTTCGTCGGACAGGAGATGTTTTTTTTTTTTTTCTACATTAATGTTTTTTTTTTATTGTATGGACCTGTTGATTGCTCCTTACTAATTTTTTACATCCTTTTTGTTCTCATTTACGTTGTATTATTTCATTTCGGAATGCGGGCATTATTTTCACCACAAAACAAGTGTTAATGATTTAATAACTTTTGTGCCAATGATTTAATAACAAAGTCACAACTATTTTCGCTAATCTCAGGTGAACATCCATTGCTGACGAGAGGAGATTCATATTTGGCAAAATGAACTCGAATAGTTCAGATTCAAACCACGAAGACAATTCCGACTACTCAGAAAACGAGTGTAATCCCCATGATTATTATATTATGCAGGTCGTACTAGCAACGACAAGTACTAAGCGTAACAGGCGAAGGTCTCCACAACCAATGCATGATTCAATGCTTACTGGTAGCAGGCGTGTCGACAAGATACTAAATGGACACGAAGGAATTATTCAGGGAGTGATCAGTATGCAATCGGGAACATTTAGAGTATTAAGTAACATATTAGCTACTAGGGAATTATTGACGCCAACATGTAACATGAATGTAAATGAGTAATTATTCATTTTTTTATCAATATGTTCACAAGGCGCCACGATTCAACAGACAGCGTATTTGTTCCAGCATTCATACGAGACAATTTCCCATTGGTTTGATAAGGTGTTACAGGTTATTTGTTCGTTGAAAGACGAATTCATAAGACCACTGGACTACACAACCGTCCAACATTTAATTCTGGAGCATCCGGACAAATATAGACCATGGTTTAATGTACGTTTTTTTACCTTAACCTAAGCATAATATTATCTGTTTTCAATAATAGGTAATAATGTTTGTGTTAATAATGTTTATTAAATAATACCGTAAAATGTCTTATGCATGATTGTATCGGTGCTATAGATGGCACGCACATCCCATGTGTCCCCCCCCCCCCCGGTGATAATGCAGACGCTTGGATTAACCGAAAAGGGTTTCATTTACATAACATATTAACGGCATGTTCATTTGACATGAGATTCGCATATATGTTAGCTGGGTACGAGGGATGTTGTCATGATGCCAAAATGTTGGACGAGGCAATAGCATACCATGGATTTCCAATACCTCCAACAGGTACGCAGAATCCTCGAATTATGCGTAGTTATCAATAAAATAATTACAACAACAATTATTTGGTCATTGGCTACGAGACTTAAATTGGTGTTTATTGTGTAGGAAAATATTACTTAGCAGATTCAGGGTATGCCAATAAAGATTGTTTCCTCAGCCCATACCGACGGGAGACGTATCATTTACCAGAGTATCGAAGACGTCAAGTCGGTCTACGCAACAAGAGGGAAGTTTTCAACTACACGCACGCTTCGCTGCGCAATTACGTTGAGCGAACATTTGGTGTATAGAAGGCAAGGTTCAAAATACTTAAAAACATGAACAGCTATCCAATGGACAAACAAAAAATATCCCCGTGGCGTGTGCAGTTCTGCATAATTTTATTAGGATGGTGTAGGTTGGGGACCAAGTGTTTGCTGACTATGAAGCAGATAGTGTGCCTGTAGGGAGAAATGTCGATATCAACGCCGACTACGTGCTCCAAGAGGAGATCGATGGTACAGGCCCAAGTACAGGAACACAGCAACCTTCCTCGAGGAGGGGTAGAATGAATCAGATGAGAGATATGATAGCCGATCATATGTGGGAAAGATATCAATCATCTCCATGGTATTAATCCATGCCATTGTTAGTTTAGTGTTTCTTTGTGTTGGGCAAAATATTGTACCATAAACTATGAATGGGTTTTTTATCATTTTTTTGTGTGAACAAGAATAACTTCTTATGTTGTTCTATTTATGGCTATGTGATTTTTTGTAAAGAAATTGAAAATTTTTTTCAAAGTTGATCAGGTTATTGATTAAGCGTATTAACATTTTTTTATTTTTCTCGTTAAAAACTACAGTAGAATGTTAAATAAATTAATTCATTCATTCAGCTCAGATTTTTAACATCCAAATATGGTCCTTATTTATTTATTTTTTTTAAATTCACCTCACACCAAACACTCAACTCAACTTAAATTTTTCAACTCAAACTTTTTTATTAAACACTCAACTCAACTTAAACTTTTCAACTCAAACTTTTTACCAAACACTCAATTTTTAAACTAAACTAAACTTAACCCAATCTAAACTTAAAAATATCAACTTAAACTACTACACCAAACACCCCCTTAATAAATAAAAAGATCGATGACTTCTTGCCGTACTGCTAGAAGTTTCTATTTTTTATTTTTTTTTTCTTTTTCCATATGTCCATGACAGAGTAATACACACAAGGCACTGCTTTCAGTCTCCCGTGTACATCTTTTGTTAACTTATAAAATTAATTGAATAGTTCAAAGCTTAATATTAAATAATAACACATCTCAAATAATTTAATGCCAAAGTCTTGTGTCAAAGCTAATTTTTAGTATTTGTATTAAAAAAGAAAAAAAAAAAAACAATCTCTTCAATATAATGTTATTTCCACTGTTAGAGTTGTCAAACTTTCGTGGTGGATTCCTATTAATTGATGTCTTGATTTTTTATATTTAATCTTACCACGTTTAGGTACTGAAAATTAAATTACAAATTTCAAAACTTAATAATAATGATTGAAGTTAGAAAGATGATTAGAAATAATATTATACATTGGAATCCTACAAAATATAATATCATATCAATTATATGACTTTCATTTTTTTTTTATAATAAATACACAATTATTATTGACATTTTCATTCGATACAGGCAATGTGGCGTAAACAACACTAGCTAGCTGGTGGTTTGAACAAATAGTATATATGACATGTACGAGAATTCATATATTAAATAGTGTAGGGTATAGTTTGTCGGTTTCCACTTTCCATCGACTTGGTAAGAAACAATAGAGAAGACTTGTGAAATTGACTTTTTTTTTTTTTCAATCTCCCTATAAAAAGAGTAATAGACACAAGGCGTTGCTAAAAAATTACAAGCAAATAAACAAAATTTTCCCCTCCTAAAATCAATCATGCAGATTTAGGCCCTGTTTGGCATTTAAATTTATTTCAAGTTAAACTGTATTTTTTTTTTATCTTTTTCTGAAAAAGTTTTTTATCTTTTTTAAAAAAGTTTTTTATCTTTTCTGAAAAGTCAACAAAAATTACTATTAAAACTTAAAAATCTTAACTCAAACTCATTCACTAAACACCCCCTTAGTTGTTATAACTGAATGCTTTTATAATTGCCACGGCGACGACTGTAGCAACCCAGTCATTTCTGGTAGGCTGCGTCGCTCAGTACTGTGGGGATCTAAAAATTCCACATCCCTTTGGTATGACTGATGACTATGCCCTTATATTGGGTTAATTTTAAATCTAGTCTCTGAAGATTAATGGAGTATTTACTTTTCAAGAGTTGGGAATAGAAGTAAAGAATAGGAGCAATCTCCTGTTTACTTGCTCATTTTTTTTTGGAATGGGAGTGAGAAAGGTTAGTCCTACACTAATTTGGGATTGAGGAATGAGATTGGTAATCCCATGACCCTTCCGAATTCTGACTCTCATTCTTACTATTAACATTAAATTACTAATTTATCTTTAGTTTATTTGTAAAAAATTGTATTAAAAAATAATAACAACCTATATTAATTATTTTTATTAACTAAATATAATATATTTTTATTAACTTAATATTATATAACTATCATAATTACTATTAACGCAAGTAAATAAAGAACTTTTTTATCATAATATATTATTATGTTTCTATTTTTACATTTTTTATACTTTACTTATTTTATTTAATTTTTTTTTACGCTTTGAAATTTTTTTAAACAAAAAATTACACAATTTAATTTTATTGTCTTAATATCATAATGATTATTTTACTTTTTATTAATAGTATGATAATAAATAAAAAAAATTAATCATTTTTTTAATTTTTGAAAGCATAATAAATAAAAGGGTATACAAGTAAATTTACAGCAACTAACTCCAATTCCTTTTTTAAGTAAACACATAAATGGGGTTGACAGTGATTCCGACTCTGATTCCTTGAACCCAAGTAAACAGCATATTCTGACTCTAAATCCTGAATCTGAATCTAGCCCACTCCAAATCCTACCCACTCCGATTACATGTAAGTAAACATGCCATAAATGTTGTCTCACTTTACCCATACCATTTAAAATAGAACAAAATTCCTTCTAAACATATTATATGTTGCAATTTTGGTACTTTTAGTTTTGAGACATCAATTTTTTTAACGTATGTGCAGAGAATGTGACTGTGAGTTGAGGGAAATTTAATTACTTATACTTATCAGGTGATCAAGATATTATAAAATCTATTAAATTCATTGCCGCCACCGATATGATAGAAATACCAAATTAAGTTACAACTTCTGATAAGTTCAGAGGAGCCCTTAATGTCATTTTGAGTTATAAAAACCAAAGTAAGACAATCCTATTTGTAATAAAGCATTTAAAATTAACATTTAAATGGTCATTGAGTTATAAGAACTTGTAAACCTAATATAAAGTAAATTTACTTTTACAAGGTATCATGGGATGCAAGAATTGATTTTTCTTTACTCATTTCTTATAGCTTTGTTGGCCTATTAAACTTCTATTAGTGCCTTTAATAAATAAATACAATATTATATTTTCAAAAAAATAAAAATAAATATGTGATTAAATGAAAAAAAAAATACTTCCAAAATTTTATTTTATTTTTTCATGCAAAGTAAAATTTTTTTTTTTTTAAACTATGCAATGTAATTGAACACAGCCTTGCTCAATGATATGTTATGAACCGTCACTACTACAAAATGTGGATTTCACGACAGAACTTCCATGACCGTTTTTAAAAACACCGTCGTGGAAAATGCGACAAAAACATGGAGTGGAACAGAGTTTTTGAAAACCGTCGTGGAAGCCGACGATTCCACGACGGTTATAGAAAACCGTCGTGAAAGACCATGCTTCCACAATGGTTTTTAATAACCATCGTGGAAGCTTGAAGCTTTCACGATGATTAAAAAAACTGTCGTGGTATCTCAACTAAAATTTTGATTAAAAAAATTTGTTATTTTTTTAAAAAAATAAAAAAATTAGATACTATGACGGTTTTTTTAAAAAACCATCATGGTAACTAAACATACCACGACGATTAAAAAAACCGTCGTGGTATCTCAGCTAAAATTTTGAAAAAAATTTCGGTATATTTTTTTTAAAATAAAAAAATTAGATACTACGACTGTTTTTTTAACCATCGTGATATCTTAACTAAAATTTTTTTAAAAAATTTTTTGGTATTTTAAAAAAATATATAAAAAAAATTAGATATCATAACGATTTTTTTCAAAAAATTGTTGTGGTATGTCAACTAAAATTTTGAAAAAAATTTTGGTATATTTTTTTAAAATAAAAAAATTAGATACTACAACGGTTTTTTTAAAAATTAGATACCACGACGATTTAAAAAACTGTTGTGGTATCTCAACTAAAATTTTGAAAAAAAAAAACAAAAAAAAAATTAGATACCACGTGGTTTGTTCAAGAAACTGTCATGGTAACTTGAGATACCACGACGGTTTTTTTAACCGTCGTGGTATCTCAACTAAAATTTTGGAAAAAAATTTCGGTATTGAAAAAAAAAAAAGAAATTAGACATCACGACGGTTTTTTCAAAATTTCCCGAAAATTGTGCGCACTTAAATTTAGATGTAAATTTTACTTCCTATGTATAACAACAAAATAAAAACCTCATTCCCTCCACTTTCTTTCTCTCATTTTTGGAACTCTCCCTTCATTCTCTTTCTTTACTTGCCGTGAATATCCTCCCTCCATTCTCTCTCTTTGCTTGCCGTGCATCCTCCCTCCATTCTGTCTCTTGGCTCCCATCTCCATTCTCTCTCATCCTCGCCCTCGCTACCTCGTCTCCCTCTCTCTATCGCCGCACCTACGCTGTCGCCTAAGCTGGTACCGATTGACCCACCCGTGCCCACACTCGAGTACTTGGTAAGTCAAGATCTCTCTTTCACCGCACAGTTTATGGAAGTGAATTTGGTTAATTGTAAACTTGATTTTCGGTGATTGTTGATTGTTGTGATTTTGGGTAATTTTTTCCACAAAAATAAGTGTTAATTTTGCATGTTAAATTTTTACACACTACATGTTCGACAAAATACCTATTTGAGTGAGACTTAGTTTTAAATTGTTGTACAATGGTTAGATAAGGCGACAGTTTACCAAATTTCCAAAAAAAAAGTGTTGAATTCGCAAATTTTTTTTTTCGTTGTTTCCTACCACAATAGTCATGGAAACCGTCGTGGTAGCGTGCGGCTACCACGATGGTTTCCTTATGTTCTTAAATATGCACAATTAGGCCCTATTTTTGCCCATTACATGACGGTTAAAAAACCGTCGTGGAATTTGAAAAGATTCCACGACCCTAGTCTACAACGGTTAGAAAACTGTCGTGGAATCCACATTCTGTAGTAGTACGTGTAGGATTCTTCTTTGGCGAGTTTTTAGGCTCCCGCGTTTGCATAGAAAACAAACGTTTCCCAAGGTTTAATTGGTCTAGTCTTCTATTGTCACTTTCCCTTGTCGCTATATAGATGATAACTTGTCAAGTCATTAAAATCAGTGATTGCGAGTCATTCTTGTCAATACAATGTTATTTACACCGTTAGAATTATAAAATTTTGATATTTAATTACTCTTAATTTTTTTATTTAATCATTATTATTTTATAACTTTTAATTATTGAAAGTTTATTTTACGAGTTTTAAAGCTTAATAATAATGATGAAAGTTAGAAATAAAATTAAAAATAACATTATGCATTACAGTATTATAAAAATATATTATCATATCAAATATATGATTTTCAATTTCTTTTTTTTACGATAAATACGCTACTAATATTGACATTTACATTCAAGAAGGTCAATTTGGCATATAACCTAGCTAGTGGTTTGAACTAGTATATAAGACATGTACGAAAATTCATATATTTAATAGTGTAGGGTATAAGCTTGTCCGTCTCCATCGACTTGGGAAGAACTAACAGAGAAGACTTGTGAAATTGACAAATAGGTTTATTTGGCATAACTTCCCAAAAATTGCTTTTGCCTTCTTTGGTCTAAAAATAACTTCTAGAAGTGTTTGGATGATTTTTCAAAAGAGTTTACAGTCTCCAAAAATGCTTCCTATCAAAACCAAAAAATATGGTTTCTAACAAAAGCTATTTTAAGTAAACTTTAAAATTTGTAACAAAATTTAAAGTAGACATTTTAAACTCCATTTTAATAGTTTTATTACTTATTAGAATACTGTAAAGATCATTTTCATCTCACAAGCTATTTGATTTTAAACACTTACTGAAAAAGCCACAGCTTTCGCCTTTCTTCTTCTACTAGTTAGAAGCAAAAGTAAAAGTTCTACCGAATTGGCCCATACTCGATGACTCTTCTTGCCGCAAGTGTGCTGCTACTATGAAGTTTTTATCTTTTATTTACTTTTCAATATCTCTAGAAAAAGAGTAACACGTACTAGGTATTGCTAAAAAATTATAAGAAAAAATATAAAATTTTCCCCTCCTAAAACTGTGGGCATCTAAAAGTTCCATATTCCATTTTACACCTTAAGATCATTGAAACAGCTACATGTATGGTACCCATTTTATCCTTTTGATATTTTAACATCATTTTTCTTTACTGTGATTCATATTTTGTCCTTATTTTTTTTTAATTTCTAATCATGGTTGTATGTATCTTTATTTTAATGACTAATTATTTATTATTATGATTGCATATTAGTATGATTTATGTTTTGTTTTTTATATTTCTTAAGTATGAATTAGGTTCCGTAGAAACCCATTTTTAATATGATTCATGTTCTTTATTATAATGGTAACATTATTATGATACATTCTTTTTCTATTCTTATTGGTCTTATTTTAACAGTTAGTTTTTAAAGTTTAAGTGTGATTTGAAATCGTTTATTTCTTTATAATAATTACTATTTGATTATGATGTTTTATAAATTGTGTATGTTTTTTTTTTCCTTTATGATATTCATTATGATGTTTTTTCTTTATGATATTTATTATATCATTATAATGTTGTTTTCAGATTTTAAAGTGTTTTTTATATAATTTTTTTTACCATAATATTCAATTTCTTTGTATACTTGCATGTGATCTTTATTTTAATAACCAATTATTTGTTATAATGATTGTTTTCTACATTCTATAAACTTATATTTGCTATGATATCCTTTTTTTCTTTATGAAAAATCAAGTAAATGGTTCTTTTTTTTTTTTTCCTTTTATAAAAGATTTAGCTTGGTTTTTTTTTTTTTTTTTTTTGTTTTGAGATTGTTCCTTTCCTTTGTATCAATTTTTTATTTGTTTTTTTTTTCTTTCAATTCTTTATAAAAGGATAATGTGATCTTTATACTTAT
The DNA here is from genome assembly GCA_025413485.1 of Ficus microcarpa. NCBI lineage: Eukaryota > Viridiplantae > Streptophyta > Magnoliopsida > Rosales > Moraceae > Ficus > Ficus microcarpa. Next base: position 10,912,679 of record CM046375.1, read on the forward strand.
TAATTTAGATATTTATGTAAATAAATAAATAATCATTTTTTAAACTTTTTAACAATCACATACGATTTTTAACCAAATGCATATTTCCAAATCATCAATTTATTTTCAATCAAAACATTTTCAAAACTCTGAAATTGGTGTTCCAAACAGGTCTTTATTATAATTTAAAAAAAAAAAAGATGAATTGCTAGGTTGGTCTTTGAACTTTTTTTTCGTAGTTGGAACGCTCCTTAACGATTAAAATATTGCTACAAACGTCTTTTATGTTAATCTTTAAATGAAATCTATTAGTTATCATCATTTTTTGACCAAATTACTAATAGATTTCATTTAAAGTTAACAAAAATGACTACTGTAGTAATAATTTAATAATTTAAGGGCATTCCTTGTTCTTTTTTTTTTAGTAGCTAAAATGATCATAAATTATTAAAAAACGTTGTTATATAGTAGTAATTTTCAATTAATTTTTAGATAGAATCAATATTTAACATTATTTTTTTACTAAAATTAACGAAAATGATTATTGTAATAACGTTTTAAAATTAGGCATTTCAATTATGAAAAAAATTTAGGGACTAAAATTATATAAAGTTAAAAATCTAAAATTTATCAAAAAAGAAATTGCATCCAAAACTATGGTCGATTACCGCTGGATATCGTCATTACTTACGTCGCAGTCTTATTTCACATTTCGTTATTTATTTATTTATTTTGGAAGGTCTTGTGATGTGTGATTTCCATTTTAAATTTCCGATAATTTTAAAATCTTCTCGATCGTGTTGTACAAACTTCCAGGAAATAAGATGGACGGCATTAAAACATAAATTACACGCATCAAAAGACACAACCATCCACCACTTGACAGCTGCCCCTGTTTATTTCCCTTTTTTTTTCCCCTGCTTTTTCGTTCCACCGTTCCCCCGCCCCCCCCCCCCTCTCTCTTTCTCTCCTTGCTTTTCGTGTTTATGATTTTTTTTTTTCTTTTCATTTTGATTAGATATGTTTTTACACTCTCTAAATTTTTACTTTGAAATCTTTTATACCTTTAATTTTATAAATGTGTGTCCCCAAATACTTTTTTTTTGTTTTATCCATATAAATATTGGGTAAAGATCTTTTTAAATATAAATTTTCCTTCATCTTTTAATGTATTATTTAATTAAATCTGATTTTTATAGCCACAGTTTTTAATTATCCTATTGATTTTTTTTTTTATAACAAATCTGCCTTTGTTCTAACAACATTTTCTTTCCCACTTGTTTTTTCCCCTTAATTTTCTATATAATAGTTCAGTTTGATTACTATTTAAAATTTTATCAATTTATTTACTATTTAAAATTTTGTCAATTTATTTTGATAATTTTGTAGGTTGTTTTTTTTTTTTTTTGGTTCATTTTTCTAAAATCTTATCATTCTTCCTTTCAACTTGTCCCTATTAAAATATTTTTTTTTTCAATTATATCTTCACTTTTTTCCTTCTACTTTTCCTTTTTTGTTTTTCTTATTTTCTTTAAATCTTATATTTTAATTACGTTTTATGGAAATACTTTTTTTTATGATTTATATCTGTTAAAATATGATTTTTTTTCCTCAAATACATTGTTAGTTAAATTTTTTTTTTTCCATTATTTCTAAAAATTTAACAAATTTAACCTGCACATGCGTAGCACGCAGCACGTGCTCAGAAACTAGTGTTATAGAATAGTACTACACCCACGAGGCTCTTTTCTCTTTATTTTCTTGTAGTTCCAACGTTAAATAAGATTATCTATCGAATTTTGGCTACTCTGAGTCTCCTGCATTTCCTTTGAATTAGTGTTGTACATCTTTTGTTCATTTATAAAACAAAAATCGAATAGTTTTAAGCTTAATATTATATAAGAACACATCTCAAATAATTTAATGCCAAATTCTTGTGTCAAAACTAATTTTAAGTATATTGATTAAAAAAAAAAAAAAAACCATTCTCTTCAATATAATGTTCTTTCCACCATTAGAATTGTCAAATTTCGACGTTTGATTGTTATAGGTTGATGTCTTGATTTTTTTATTTATTTAATCTTTATAGTATTATAACTTTTAATTACTTAAAGTTTATTTTAAAAGTCGAAAAAATTAATAATAATGATAGAAGTTAGAAATAGAATTAAAACTTGATAACAATGATAAAAGTTAGATAGGAATATTAGAAATAACATTATGCTACAAAATATTATTTCATATCAAATACAGGACTTTTACGTTTTTCTTATGATAAATACATAACTAATATTGGCGTTTACTTTCGAGACGGTTAATGTGGCATAAGAGCACGCATGCTAGCCAGTTGTTTGAACAAGTAGTATATTCGTACGTCATGCACGAAATTCATATATTGGGAAGTGTAGGGTATAGTTTGTCCGTTTCCATTGACTTGGGATAAGATAGAAGACTTGTGAAAATGATGTATCGGACTCTTAATGCTGTATATATATGTTTCGTTGCTATGAAGTTTCCTTTTTTTTTTTTTTTTTTTTTTTCAAACCCTCTATAAAAAGAGTAATACATACAAGGCATTGCTAAAAAATTTACTAGCAAATATACAAAAATTTCCCCTCTTGTAATAGATCATGCGGATTTGGTTGCTATGGCTGATTGCTTTAACAACCGTCTCGGCGGTGACGACAGTAGCAGCTCAGTCGTCGTTTCTGGAAGGCTGCGACGATCAGTACTGTGGGGATCTAAAAGTTCCATATCCCTTTGGTATGACTGATGAATGTGCCTTAGAAAAAAAATCCTTCATCGATTGTAGGAAATCAGGCATCGACACTAAACCGTATCTTATGAAGGGGGGTCAGCATGTTGTTAAGAATATATCCCTTGATGGGGAAATGGAGATCATGAATTATGTAGCCAAAGCCTGCTATAGCCAGAATGGAACGCAAACGGTTCGAAACAACCCTAACCTCTGGGTAAATGACTGGTTCACCATCTCCAGCACCAAGAACAAGTTCTTCGCCATAGGCTGCGACACCTGCGCACTAATCAACGGCTCTCTAGGGAACAACCGTTACACAACCTGTTGCTGGTCGTCCTGTCAAAAGGGCGACAACCTAAGGGAGCCTTGCTCCGGAGTTGGATGTAGCCAAGTTTCCCTCCCTAGGGAATTGGTAAATATCAACTTGACGCTGGGGAGCTTTTTCCATCATAAGAATGTTTGGGATTTCAATCCCTGCAGCTATGCCTTTGTGGCAAAAGATGGGGAGTTCGAGTTTTCGAGTACGAGTTTTGAAGAACTAGACAAAACTGAAAATCTTCCAATGATCATTAATTGGTCGATTGGGAATGTGCCCTGCGAGGTAGCTGAGAAGTTTCAGAATTACTCGTGCAAAGCAAACAGCGAGTGCGTTCCTGGTGTTAGATCTGGTTATCTTTGCCGGTGTAAGACTGGTTACGAAGGGAACCCCTACCATCCACATGGTTGTACGGGTAATAATGCATTCCACTTGATTTTATCTTGCATAATCAATGATTAGATACAATACTTCTTTTATGGTCGAAAAATTAGGTAGATCGGTAGTTTTTTTTTACACTTATTACTTTTCTATGTCTCGTGAACTTTAGATTCATTTTCACTTTGCTCTCCAAACTTTTCAAACTTCTACTCTGCCTCCTGAATTTTAAATTAACCCCTATTTAATTTATCCCTTCCATTATTATTTTAGTTAAAAATAGACCGGAAAAAAAAAAAAAAGGTGAGTTAGGTGTAATTATGTGATCTTTTTCTAATATAGATTGGGCTTAGTAGATTAATTCTTTTTTATCCATATGTTTTTAACAAGAATTATAGAAAAAAGGAATTAAGTAAGACAAATTCAAAGTTTGCAAGACAAAGTGGGAATTTTTAAAATTCATGTTTTTTTTTTTGATGACAGACATTGATGAGTGCAAGGTTAAACCAGAAGCTTGTATAAATGGTACATGCGTTAATATACCTGGGGATTTTAATTGCTTTTGTCATGAGGGGTACACTGCGGAGAGCAAAACGGGGTACACTGCGAAGAAAACTTGTAAACCTAAACCGAACCGTGAAGGTGGATCCAGCAGAACTCTTCTTCTCATCATTCCACTATGTAAGTCCATCCTTCTCTCTCTCTTTTGAAAAAATCAAACTTATTCTTCAAAGAAATATGTTAGGGACATCGATTTTAATTTTAATTTTTAAATATTAACCTCTGTAGTATATGAGTTATATTTTTTTTTGTTCGGTAATGTTCAAAGTATTATCATATCAATTGATTGCATTGACCAATAAAAATATTACATATGAGTTGGAAGTCAAAATGGGATTGGAGTCTCTAATACTACTCTTTTTCAAAACGGTTAAAAAATAATCTTATTTACCAGTTAAGTTTTTTTTTTTTTTAAATAAAAATCATTAAAATATTGAAAATAAATATTTGTACAACATTTAAAACATTATAATCATTAGGAGATTTATAGGTAAATAGTCTTTTTTAAGGACTTTTTAAATAAATGACTGAAGTTATTAAAAATTAATTTAAATACTTTATTTTTTAGAATGATCGGTTAATTTTCTTAAATATTCAATCACTGATTGATAATATAATATTATTAATTTGGTCAATCAATAATCAAATAGTTTATTTTTAACGAGAGGATACAATTTCAAAACTCAAAATAATTTTAATAAAAGTAACTTCAAAACTCCAACTTAAGTTGATCAATCAAACGGATCTAAATTTTGGGCTTTTCCAAAATTTTTTGGACTTCCTGTTGGCCATTTGAGATTCATGGACGTTTCCCTGTTTTAATGAGCCTTTGTTCCCTATACTCTATGGCCATATTCAACTTTCATCATTATCTATTTTTTTCCTCTATATTTTTTTCCTTTATTCCTTTCACTTGTCTCCTCATCTCCTCCTCGCTTTCTTTCTCTCCAAGTTCCACTTGCATTATTTATAATAATTTTACGTTCCCTTTCTCCCTAATCTCTAATAAACAGTTTTAGTCCTTTTTTATTTTTTACCACAATCTATTTATTCCATTTTCAACATTTTCAATTTTTTTTTTTCTTGATTTCGTTTCGTTCTTATTGTTATGCAAATTACAATAAGACTTTTATTTAAAAGTTGGACGCTTGCTCTCCAAATTTATTAACTCTTCTACCATCAAGGGATGTAAAGTTAGAGATTCACTAACTTTATTTGATACGATTTTCATATTTTCTTAATTTAAAAATTTTATCATTTTCTGTGCCTCAATGGATTTAAAGTTTGGCTCTGTCCTTGTGTGCAGGTCTAAGTATAGGTCTCTTAGCTCTGTTGGTTTCAAGTTTAATGATGCTATGGGGGATGAAGAAAAGAAAGCTGATTAAACTCAAAGAGAAGTTCTTCGAACAAAATGGCGGCATAATGTTGCAACAACGACTGTCCAGTCACAGATCAGGATCTTTGGACACAACCAAGATCTTTACCCTGGATGAACTCGACAAGGCTACAAACAATTTCCACGAAAGCAGAATTCTCGGTGAAGGAGGTTATGGTACCGTTTACAAGGGAGAATTAACGGATAACAAGTTGCCGGTCGCCATTAAGAAGTCAAAAGTCGGAGCGAAAACTCAATCCGAGCAATTCATCAACGAGGTGCTCGTTCTCATGCAAATCAACCACAGGAATGTGGTTAAACTCTTGGGATGTTGCTTGGAAACCGAAGTGCCTTTACTAGTTTACGAGTTCATTTCCAATGGCACTCTTTTTGAGCGAATCCACGGCGTAGGCAAAGAAGTATCCCCGCTTTCATGGGAATTGAGATTGAAAATAGCGGCAGAAGCCGCGGACGCTCTTGCATACTTACACTGCCAAACTAGCACGCCAATTGTACACAGAGATGTGAAGACGGCAAACATACTCTTGGACAATAGCTATACGGCAAAAGTTTCAGATTTTGGAGCTTCAAGGTTGATCCCTCTTGATCAAGAACATCAAATGCAAACATTTGTGCAAGGAACATTTGGATACTTGGATCCAGAGTACATGCACTCAAGCATACTAACCGAAAAGAGTGATGTATATAGCTTCGGAGTTGTGCTAGCAGAGCTACTAACTAGCAGGAAGGCACTATCTTTTGCTAGGCGAGAAAGTGACAGAAATCTCGCAAACTGCTTTGTCTCGGCAATGAAGAAGAATCGCTTGCTTGACATTCTTGACGTTGACATCGTCAACGACGGAAATCTCAAGCTTATAGAGGCAGTCGCCGTTCTTGCAACGAGATGTTTAAGGGTAAAAGGAGAGGAAAGGCCTACAATGAAAGAGGTAGCAATGGAGTTAGAGGGATTGAGAATTATGGAAAAGCATCCATGGCGAGAAGCCGATTTGTGTCCAGAAGAGACAGAGTCCTTGCTTGGATCATCTTTCAATCCTTTTTCTATTGACATCAATGGTGGTGAAACAAGCAGTACGACCGACTACAATAGCATGCAACAGCGGATGACGAATTCTTCTTATGGCTATGGGCGATAGATCTTTCTTCTCGTTGAATAATTTTGTAAAATATAGGATATATTTGTGTTTTGAATTTGGCAACTTTCAATTTAGACCATAACAATTTTCAAAAATTTGTATGGATGTTATATATGTTGAAGCTTTCGAATTTTAGATGAGTGCATTCTGATATTATATAGCTACAGCGTGAATAAACAAATGCATAAACGTTTTGCAAATTCAATAAAAAATTTTCTCATATTTTTAACATTCAACAGAAAATAGAATTTTAACCTTTCTTAACCTCATTTGAACAAAATTTTTAACACCAAGGTCATCCTAATTTCAAATAAAACTACCTTTATCTTCTCATAAATAAACAACTTCACCGAATTTTACGAAATTTCACATTGCTCTAGTTCCAAATTGACAAAAAAAAAAAAAAAAAAAAAAAATCAACCTATTTACTTCTCCCTTTTTTTTTTTTTTTTTTCCCACGATTATTTCACCCCATGACTATGCCTTTTATAGTCTCCAAATAATAATTTGAGCTTTAGATGGTTGGTTGTAGTTCTCATCATTTCTTGACAATATATGAAAACAACCTCTCAACCTTCCAAACTATTCTTCTCTGGGAGAATCAATTGGTTTTGGAAAACACTTGAATACTCCGGGACGTCAGTTCTCGTTTTCATATTTCTTGTCTACGACTTCCTTTTCTTTCTTTTTTTTTTTTTTTTTGTTCATGAAAAAAATTTTAAAAGAGAGAGAGTGTGTGTGTGCATAAGAACTACTGATTTAGGCTACGTTTGGTTGAAAGAAAGGGGAGGAGGTGGGATAGGAAGGATAGGAAGGATGAGGAATATAAATAATAACAAAAATTATAAGAACCCTTTATATTGTTTGATTAAAAAAACTTAAAAAATAGATAATAATTAATTATTTAATTATTATATAATCTATTAATATAATTTTTTAACAATTATTTTTAAGATAAAATAGATTTTTGATTTAAAAAAATAAAGAATTTAATGGATCCACTTTAGTGGATCTGGAGGAAGACAGCCTCTTCTCTCCCTCCTCTGTTCTTTCCGATTAAGCAAAGGATTAGGTTTCCATCTTCTTCTCTGTCTCCCCAATCAATATTGAATACGTCGTCTAAAATACCAGAGCATTAACGGCTGTGTATCAGCCTCAGAAAAGTAACCACCCTTTTTTTGTCCTTTCTCCTCGTTTTTCGTTCATTTTTTTCTTCTCTCTATCTCTCCCTCAAGTCATCTTCTCCATTCTACTTTTCCTTTCATTTTCTCTTTGAGCAAAAGGTCTATCACGCTATTGGAAACAAATTTCTGAAGGGATTAGAGAGAAAATAAAAGCAAAAGGCAGATGAGCGAGAAGACGCGAGAGAAACAGTGAATGGGAGGATGAGAAAGAGAGAGAGAGAAAAAAAAAAAAGATAAAAATAAAAATTGGTTTGCAACTTAACAGAGGAAAACCCTTCCAGAGTATGGTGGTGAGTGGACTGTTTAAACTCATCCATTGAGAGAATCTTTAATAAGGAAGACCTTCAGCATCCCTGGTCACAATGGCACCACAAAAATTTGAAAGTAGTCCACCACTTAGGGCCGTTCAAAAAAACCAACAAACCGACACCGACCGGTGACGACCATTGAAACCGACAAACGTCGAAACCGACGTCGTCGGTTGGTGAACCGAACCGCCCAAGCAATGGACAGCTCGGTGGTCGGTTAGGGGGTATGGGACTCGGTTTGGTACCGAAATCGACCGATCCCTTCCTATTCAGTAAAGTTCCAGCGGTGAAGAAGAAAAAATGAGGTGAACCGACCCGACAAAAAAAGGTCGGTTGCCGACCGATGTTTAGGCCTACGGAACCACCATTGAGCAGCAGTGAGATGAACAGCCTTAGAAACTAACATATCCACAGCTTGGTTCCCTTCATGATGAACGTGGGAAACAAGAAAGTTCATGTCTTTCAAATGAAATGAAGCTATAAACCATCTATTTTTCAGTTTCAGATATTCTTTCAACCTTGCTTGCGAGCATACTCAGTCACCGTTATGGCCGCGTTTTACTCTGTTTCAAAAGCATAAGAAACATCAATCAGCATTGCAAAATCATCCTTTACAAAATCCAAGAGAAGGTGGATGCCAATAAACCGTTTTATTTGTCGAAGCTTCATTCAATCTGACTAGAACTTGAAAGTTACGAAGAACAAGGAAATCATCCTGGCGAGTTTCGCATGGTCCCTTTTGTTTTTTGTTTTTTTTTTTTTTTCTAAAGAAAATCTACCTCTCTGAAATAGGAAATTAGGAAGGGAAAATAAGGAACAGTGGAAATGTCATTTATCTTCTGTTGTTTGGTTTGTAATCCATCTAACAATCTCTCCAATTTAGAAGAGATCAAAATTAACATATTTTGAAGGATCTAAATCCCTCCCCTAATATCTTCCATCTTCTTTTGTCCTCAACCAAATAATCATAAAATATAAAAATTCTTTTATTAATTCATCCACCTCTCTCATTCCTTTCACTTTTTTCTCTTCTTTCACACATGATATTAAAGTCATGGGCCAATACATAGTTCAAGAGCCATTTGTCAAAAATAAACGTTAAAAAAAATAATAAAAGCATTATGCCAAAAATTTAGTTCACACCCTCCAAACACTGTCACATAACGCCAAACTTAAAAATAAGTAAATAAATTAAAAAAAACATAGTGCCTGACTTTACTTCTACTGGTTTTTTAGGCACGTATTTCACACGTATAGATTTAATGGATTGTCAATGTTAAATTTTTATAAAAAAAGAAATAATAGATGTTAAATTTTAAAGAAATCAATATCTTTTCTTAATTTAGTTATTGTCTTTTAAAGGATTTAATAGACTCAAGTGACATATTTGAAAAAAGTTATTTTTACATAAGGACAAAATGAAAAAGTAAAAAAATATTTTAAATGAGCCAACTATAAATTTGTAAAAGTTTTGGGGAGAAAAAGTTAAAAAAAAATTAAAACAAAGAAAGATGTAAGCAACTCAACGACAAAAAAATAAAAATAAAAAAAAGGAAAAGGAAAAGGAAAAAAAAAGTGTACAAAAAGATAAAATAGCGAAACCAAGCCTTCGTTTGATTCACCATTCTAACTCAAAATTTTCATCTCAGTTTTTGTCTTTTTCTGAAAAAGTTTTTTGTCTTTTTCTGAAAAACTTTTTGTCTTTTTTAAAAAATCAACAAAAATTATTATTGAAATTTAAAATTTTCAATTCAAACTGGTGAATCAAATGAAGATTATTGAATGGTGTCAAAAAAGCAACCTTCCTTTATTAACTTTTTGCGTGGTGCACAACCCTCCTTTCTTCTTGTTGTATAATTGACATGCATATAAATGCAATACAGAAAACAAAAAATGTATATGTACTTTTTTTTACCCCTTAAAATGAAATGAAATTAACTTTAAAAATTCATTGAAGAGTTTCAAGCATAAAAAATGTGGTAAATAATTAGTTAGAGAGTTAATTTGATGATAATTTTATATTTGATTTTAACAAAAATTATAAAATTCAAATCCCACCATCTTAAATTTAAAATATATATCTATATATATATATTAAGTGATACAAAAATACAAGTGGTTTTTTTCCGCTTTTACAATTAAACAACTGGTAGTTGTACATGTAATAAGACATGGACATAAAAGTAATATATTGTACAGTTACGTACGTTCGTTCGGTCATTTCCGTTGACTTGAGGAAATAATAGAGAAGACCCGTCAATTGAAATCATCTCGTGTTGTACAACTTCCGGGAAATGACATATGTACGACTTTAAGACAGAAAACACACACGTCAACAGATACAAGTACGTATTATAGCATAGTACACCCAACATGGCTCTTTTCTTTCTGTTTTATTCTTTCTTTTATTTTCTTGTAGTTCCGACGTCAAACAATCCAAGATCATACATTTTTTTCACTGTCTGTGTCTTTTGATAAGTATTGTCTATTGACGTGTCCAATATTAACTAGTGGAGACAGAGAGGGAGAAAGTGAAGGCGGAGGATGTGCCCTTGAATTAGTGTTGTAAATCTTTTATTAACTTAAAAAATCAATTGAATAATTTCAAGCTACAAAATAAGAACATCTCCAATAATTTAATGTCAAATCCACATCTTGAAGCCAAATTTTAGCATCATTTGGACAGGAAAATCACTCTTTAATGTAATGTTATTTCCGCGGTCAGCAATTGTCAATTTTTTATTTTTGATTTTTATTAATTGATATCTTGTCTTTTTATTTAATCATTACAGTATTGTTACTTTTTAATTATTTAAAACTTTTTTTTATGACTTTCAAACTTTATAATAACGATGACATGAGTTTCCCTAAAAAATAAAAATAAAAAATTATGATCACAAAAGTTAGATATAGTATAGTATTAATAATATTATTATGCAAGTAATACAAAGAATAAAACTTTCATATTTTTAATGATAAACATATTGACATTTACGTTGGAAAGGGTCAATGTGTTATAAACACACTACCTAGCAAGTTTGAACAAGTGATAAATAGTGTAGGGTATCCTAGTTTGGCCACTTCCGTTGACTTAAAATGAAATAATAGAGAAAACTTTTGATTATTATTATTATTATTATTTTTGCTCAGGGAAGACTTGTGAAATTGACACGCGGGGAAAGAGTAAAGAAATAATGTGATCGATGACATCTTAAAATGAAGATAAATTAATAAATAAAAAGATCGATGACTTCTTGCCGTACTGCTAGAAGTTTCTATTTTTTATTTTTTTCTTTTTTCATATGTCCATGACAGAGTAATACACACAAGGCACTGCTTTCAGTCTCCTGTGTACATCTTTTGTTAACTTATAAAATAAATTGAATAGTTTAAAGCTTAATATTAAATAATAACACATCTCAGATAATTTAATGCCAAAGTCTTGTGTCAAAGCTAATTTTTAGCATTTGTATTAAAAAAGAAAGAAAAAAAAAAAAAACAATCTCTTCAATATAATGTTATTTCCACTGTTAGAGTTGTCAAACTTTGTAGTGGATTGCTATTAATTGATGTCTTGATTTTTTATATTTAATCTTACCACGTTTAGGTACTGAAAATTAAATTACAAATTTCAAAACTTAATAATAATGATTGAAGTTAGAAATATGATTAGAAATAATATTATACACTAGAATACTACAAAATATAATATCATATCAATTATATGACTTTCATTTTTTTAATAATAAATACACAATTATTATTGACATTTTCATTCGAGACGGGCAATGTGGCATAAACAACACTAGCTAGCTGGTGGTTTGAACAAATAGTATATATGACATGTACGAGAATTCATATATTAAATAGTGTAGGGTATAGTTTGTCAGTTTCCACTTTCCATCGACTTGGGAAGAAACAATAGAGAAGACTTGTGAAATTGACTCTCTCTTTTTTTTTTTTTTTTTTCAATCTCCCTATAAAAAGAGTAATAGACACAAGGCGTTGCTAAAAATTACAAGCAAATGAACAAAATTTTCCCCTCCTAAAATTGATCGTGCAGATTTAGGACTTGTTTGGCACTTAAGTTTAGCTCAAGTTAAACCGTATTTTTTTTTGTTTTTTTCTGAAAAAATTTTTTATCTTTTCTGAAAAAAGTTTTTTATCTTTTCTAAAAAGTCAACAAAAATTACTATTGAAACTTAAAAATCTTAACTCAAATTCATTCACCAAACACCCCCTTGGTTTTTATAACTGATTGCTTTTATAATTGCCGCGGCGACGACTGTAGCAGCCCAGTCATTATCGGTAGGCTGCGTCGCTCAGTACTGTGGGGATCTAAAAATTCCACATCCCTTTGGTATGACTGATGACTGTGCCCTTATATTGGGTTAATTTTAAATCTAGTCTCTGAAGATTAATGGAATATTTACTTTTCAAGAGTTGGGAATGGAAGTAAATAATAGGAGCAATCTCTTGTTTACTTGCTCATTTTTTTTTTTTTTTGGAATAGGAGTGAGAATGATGAGTCCCACACTAATTTGGGATTAAGGAATGGGATTGGCAATCCTATACCCCTTCCGGATTCTGACTCTCATTCTTACTATTAACATTAAATTATCAATTTATCCTTAGTTTATTTATAAAAAATTGTATTAAAAAATAATAACAAACTATATTAACTATTTTTATTAACTAAATATAATATATTTTTATTAACTTAATATTATATAACTATCCTAATTACTATTAACGCTAGTAAATAAAGAACTTTTTTATCATATATATTATTATGTTTCTATTTTTATATTTTTTATATTTTACTTATTTTATTTATTTATTTATTTTACTCTTTTTAATATTTTTAAACAACAAATTACACAATTTAATTTTATTGCCTTAATATCATAATGATTATTTTACTTTTGATTAATAGTATGATAAAAAATAAAAAAATTAAACATTTTTTTAATTTTTGAAAACATAATAAATAAAATGGTATACAAGTAAATTTACAATAACTAAATCCAATTCCTTTTTTAAGTAAACACATAAATGAGGTTGACAGTGATTCCGACTCTGATTCCTTGAACCCAAGTAAACAGCATATTCTGACTCCAAATCCTGAATCCGAATCTAGCCCACTTCAAATCCTACCAACTCCAATTTATGTTCACTCCTATTACATGTAAGTAAACATGCCATAAGTGTTGTCTCACTTTACCCATACCATTTAAAATAGAACAAAATTCCTTCTAAACATATTATATATTGCAATTTTGGTACTTTTAGTCTTGAGACATCAATTTTTTTAACGTATGTGCAGAGAATGTGACTGTGAGTTGAGGGAAATTTTAATGACTTATGCTTAACAGGTGATCAAGATATTATAAAATCTATTAAATTCATTGCCGCCACCGATATGATAGAAATACCTAATTAAGTTACAACTTCTGATAAGTTCCGAGGAGCCCTTAATGTCATTTTGAGTTATAAAAACAAAGTAAGACAATCCTATTTGTAATAAAGCATTTAAAATTAACATTTAAATAGTCATTGAGTTATAAGAACTTGTAAACCTTATATAAAGTAAATTTACTTTTACAAGGTATCATGGGATGCAAGAATTGATTTTTCTTTACTCATTTCTTATATATTTGTTGGCTTATTAAACTTCTATTAGTGCCTTTAATAAATAAATACAATATTATATTTTCAAAAAAATAAAAATAAATATGTGATTAAATGAAAAAAAAATACTTCCAAAATTTTATTTTCTTTTCATGCAAAGTAAAAAATTTTTTTTTTTTTTTTAAACTATGCAATGTAATTGAACACGGCCTTGCTCAGTGATATGTTATGAACCGTTACTACTACAAAATGTGGATTCCACGATGGAATTTTCACGACCGTTTTAAAAGAAACCGTTGTGGAAAATGCGACAAAAACACGGAGCGGAACAGAGTTTTTGAAACCGTCGTGGAAGCCAATGATTCCACGATGGTTATAGAAAACCGTCATGGAAGACCATGCTTCCACAACGGTTTTTAACAACCATCGTGGAAGCTTGAAAAAAATTTGAAAAAAAACCGTCGTGGTATCCCAACTAAAATTTTGAAAAAAAAATTTGTTATTTTTTTTTAAATAAAAAAATTAGATACCATGACGGTTTTTTAAAAAACCGTCGTGGTATCTCAGCTAAAATTTTGAAAAAAATTTCGCTATATTTTTTTAAAATAAAAAAAATGGATACCACGACGGTTTTTTCAAAAATCCGTTGTGGTAACTCGAGATACCACGACAGTTTTTTTAACCATCATGGTATCTCAACTAAAATTTTAAACAAATTTTTGGTATTTTAAAAACATATATATAAAAAATTAGATATCATGACGGTTTTTTCAAAAAAACCGTCGTGGTAGCTTGAAAAAAATAGTTAAATTTTCAAAAAACAGTTAAAAAAAACCGTTATGGTATCTCAACTAAAATTTTGAAAAAAAATTTAATATTTTTTTTAAATAAAAAAATTAGATACCACGACGGTTTTTTCAAGAAACTGTCGTGGTAACTTTAGATACCACGACGGTTTTTTTAACTGTCGTGGTATCTCAACTAAAATTTTGAAAAAAATTTTGGTATTTTTTTAAAAAAATAAAAAAATTAGATACCACGACGGTTTTTTCAAAATTTCCCGAAAACTATGCGAACTTAAATTTAGATGTAAATTTTACTCCCTATGTATTAAAACAAAATAAAAACCTAAGTCCCTCCACTTTCTCTCTCTCATTTTTGGAACTCTCCCTTCATTCTCTCTATTTGCTTGCCGTGCATATCCTCCCTCCATTCTCTCTCTTTGCTTGCCCTGCATCCTCCCTCCATTGTCTCTCTTGGCTCCCATCTCCATTCTCTCTCGTCCTCGCCCTCGCCCTCGCTACCTCGTCTCCCTCTCTCTATCGCCGAACCTACGTCGTCGCCTAAGCCGGTACCGATCAACCCGTTCGTACCCATACTCAAGTACTTGGTAAGTCGAGATCTCTCTTTCACTGCACAGTTTTATGGAAGTGAATTTGGTTGATTGTAAACTTGATTTTCGGTGATTGTTGATTGTTGTGATTTTGGGTAATTTTTTCTACAAAAGTAAGTGTTGATTTTGCATGTTAAATTTTTGCACACTATATGTTAGAAAAAATACCTATTTGAGTGAGACTTAGTTTTGGATTATTGTACAATGGTTGGGTAAGGCGACGGTTTACCAAATTTCTAGAAAAAAGTATTCAATTTGCAAATTTTTTTTTTTCGTTGTTTCCTACCACGACGGTCATGGAAACCGTCGTGGTAACGCGCGGCTACCACGATGATTTCCTTAAGAAACCGTCATAGTACGTTCTTAAATATACACAATTAGGCCCTATTTTTGCCCATTACACGACGGTTAAAAAACCGTCGTGGAATTTGAAAAGATTAACCGTCGTGGAATTTGAAAAGATTCCATGACCCTAGATTCTACAACGGTTAGAAAACTGTCGTGGAATCCACATTCTGTAGTAGTGCATGTAGGATTCTTCTTTGGTGAGTTTTTAGGCTCCCGCGTTTGCATAGAAAACAAACGTTTCCCAAGGTTTAATTGGTCTAGTCTTCTATTGTCACTTTCCCTTGTCGCCATATAGATGATAACTTGTTAAGTCATTCTCGTCAATACAATGTTATTTACACCGTTAGAAATTATCAAATTTTGATATCTAATGACTCTTAATTTTTTTTAATTTAATCATTATTATTTTATAACTTTTAATTACTGAAAGTTTATTTTACGAGTTTTAAAGCTTAATAATAATGATGAAAGTTAGAAATAAAATTAAAAATAACATTATGCATTACAATATTACAAAATATATTATCATATTAAATATATGATTTTCAATTTCTTTTTTTACGATAAATACGTTACTAATATTGACATTTACATTCAAGAAGTTCAATTTGGCATAAAACCTAGCTAGTGGTTTGAACTAGTATATAAGACATGTGCGAAAATTCATATATTTAATAGTGTAGGGTATAGCTTGTCCGTCTCCATCGACTTGGGAAGAACTAACAAAGAAGACTTGTGAAGTTGACAAATAGGTTTGTTTGGCATAACTTCCCAAAAACTGCTTTTGTCTTCTTTGGTCTAAAAATAACTTCTAAAAGTGTTTGGATGATTTTTCAAAAGAGTTTACAGTTTCCAAAATGCTTCCTATCAAAACCGAAAAATATGGCTCTAGCAAAAGCTATTTTAAGTAAATTTTAAAACTTGTAATAAAATTTAAAGTAGACATTGTAAATTCCATTTTAATATTTTATTACTTATTAAAATACTATAAAGATCATTTTCATCTCATAAGCTGTTTGCTTCTAAACACTTACTGAAAAGCCATAGCTTTCGCCTTTCTTCTTCTACTAGCTAGAAGCAAAAACAAAAGCAAAAGTTCTACCGAACTGGCCCATACTCGATGACTCTTCTTGCCGCAACTGTGCTGCTGCTATGAAGTTTTTATCTTTTATTTACTTTTCAATATCTCTAGAAAAGAGTAACACGTACTAGGTATTGCTAAAAAATTATAAGAAAAATATAAAATTTTCCCCTCCTAAAACTGTGGGCATCTAAAAGTTCCATATTCCATTTTATACCTTAAGATCATTGAAACAGCTACATGTACGGTGCCCATTTTATCCTTTTGATATTTTAACATCATTTTTCTTTACTGTGATTCATATTTTGTCCTTATTTTTTTTTATTTTTAATCATGGTTGTATGTATCTTTATTTAATGACTAATTATTTATTATTACGATTGCATATTAGTATGATTTATGTTTTGTTTTTCATATTTCTTAAGTATGAATTAGGTTCCGTAGAAACCCATTTTAATATGATTCATGTTCTATTTATTATAATGGTAACATTATTATGATAACTTCTTTTTCTATTCTTATTGGTCTTATTTTAACAGTTAGTTTTTAAAGTTTAAGTGTGAGTTGAAATTGTTTATTTCTTTATAATAATTACTATTTGATTATGATGTTTTATAATTGTGTATTTTTTTTCCTTTATGATATTCATTATGATGGTTTTTCTTTATGATATTTATTATATCATTATAATGTTGTTTTTAGATTTTAAAGTGTTTTTTATATAATTTTTTTTTACCATAATATTCAATTTCTTTGTATACTTGCACATGTGATCTTTATTTTAATAACCAATTATTTGTTATAATGATTGTTTTTTTACATTCTATAAACTTATATTTGCTATGATATCCTTTTTTTCTTTATGAAAAATCAAGTAAATGGTTCTTTTTTTTCCTTTTATAAAGATTTAGCTTGGTTTTTTTTTTTTTTTTTTGAGATTGTTCCTTTCCTTTTATCAATTCTTTATTTGTTTTTTTTTTCTTTCAATTCTTTATAAAAGGATAATGTGATCTTTATACTTATTAATTTAGACATTTATGTAAATAAAAAAATTGCTATTTTTTAAATCATGGTCTCCAATTTAGACATTTATATAAATAATCATTTTTTAAACTTTTTAACAATCACATATCATTTTTAACCAAACGTATATTTTCAAATCATCAATTCATTTTCAATCAAACATTTTCAAACTCTAAACCTAATCGGTGTTCGAAACAGGTCTTTAGTATAATTAAAAAAAAAAGATGAATTGCTAGGTTGGTCTTTAAACTTTTTTTTCGTAGTTGGTACGCTCCTTAACGATTAAAATATTGCTACAAACGTCTTTTACATTAATCTTTGAACGAAATCTATTAGTTATCATCATTTTTGACTAAATTACTAATAGATTTCATTTAAAATTAACAAAAATGACTACTGTAGTAATAATTTAATAATTTAAGGGCATTGCTTGTTCTTTTTTTTTTTTTTTGGTAGCTAAAATGATTATAAATTATTAAAAAACGTTGTTATATAGTAGTAATTTTCAATTAATTTTTAGATAGAATTAGTATTTAACATTATTTTTTTACTAAAATTAACGGAAAATGACTATTGTAATAACGTTTTAAAATTAGGCATTTCAATTACAAAAAAAATTTAGGGACTAAAATTATATAAAGTTAAAAATCTAGAAATCAAATGAATAATTTACCAAAAAAGAAATTGCATCCAAACTATGGTCGATTGCCGCTGGATATCGTCATTACTTACGTCGCAGTCTTATTTCACATTTCGTTATTTATTTATTTATTTTGGAAGGTCTGTGATTTGTGATTTCCATTTTAAATTTCTGATAATTTAAAATCTTCTCGATCGTGTTGTACAAACTTCCAGGAAATAAGATGGACGGCATTAAAACATAAATTACACACATCAAAAGGCACAACCATCCACCACTTGACAGCTGCCCCCGTTTCTGTCCCCATTTTTCCCCCTTGCTTTTTCGTTCCACCGTTTCTTCTTCTTCCCCCCCCCCCCTCTCCCCTTTCTTTTCTCTCCTTGCTTTCCAGTTTGTGATTTTTTTTTTAATTTTCTTTTCATTTGATTAGATATGCTTTTACACTCTCTAAATTTTTACTTTGAAATCTTTTATACCTTTAATTTTATAAATGTGTGTCACCAAATACTTTTTTTTTGTTTTATCCATATAAATATTGGGTAAAAATCTTTTTAATATAAATTTTCCTTCATCTTTTAATGTATTATTTAATTAAATCTGATTTTTATAGCCACAGTTTTTAATTATCCTATGATTTTTTTTTTATAACAAATCTGCCTTTGTTCTAACAACATTTTCTTTCCCACGTGTTTTTTCCTTAATTTTCTATATAATAGTTCAGTTTGATTACTATTTAAAATTTTATCAATTTATTACTATTTAAAATTTTGTCAATTTATTTTGATAATTTTGTAGGGTTGTTTTTTTTTTTGGGTTCATTTTCTAAATCTTATCATTCTTCCTTTCAACTTGTCCCCATTAAAATAATTTTTTTTCAATTATATCTTCACTTTTTTCCTTCTACTTTTCCTTTTGTTTTTCTTGTTTTCTTTAAATCTTATATTTAATTACGTCTTATGGAAATACTTTTTCTTTATGATTTATATCTGTTAAAATATTTTTTTTTTCCTCAAATACATTGTTAGTTAATTTTTTTTTTCATTATTTCTAAAAATTTAACAAATTTAACCTGCACATGCGTAGCACGTGCTCAGAAACTAGTGTTATAGAATGGTACACCCACAAGGCTCTTTTCTCTTTATTTTCTTGTAGTTCCAACGTTAAATAAGATTATCTATCGAATTTTGGCTACTCGGAGTCTCCTGCATTTCCTTTGAATTAGTGTTGTACATCTTTTGTTCATTTATAAAACAAAAATCGAATAGTTTTAAGCTTAATATTATATAAGAACACATCTCAAATAACTTAATGCCAAATTCTTGTGTCAAAACTAATTTTAAGTATATTGATTAAAAAAAAAAACCATTCTCTTCAATATAATGTTCTTTCCACCATTAGAATTGTCAAATTTCGACGTTTGATTGTTATAGGTTGATATCTTGATTTTTTTTATTTAATCTTTATAGTATTATAACTTTTAATTACTGAAAGTTTATTTTAAAAGTTTCGAAAAAATTAATAATAATGACAGAAGTTAGAAATAGAATTAAAACTTGATAACAATGATAAAAGTTGATAGGAATATTAGAAATAACATTATGCTACAAAATATTATTTCATATCAAATACAGGACTTTTACGTTTTTCTTATGATAAATACATAACTAATATTGGCATTTACTTTCGAGACGGTTAATGTGGCAAAGCGCACGCAAGCTAGCTAGTTGTTTGAACAAGTAGTATATACGTACCTCATGTACGAAATTCATATATTGGTAAGTGTATGGTATGTTTGTCCGTTTCCATTGACTTGGGATAAGATAATGAAATTGATGTATCGGACTCTTAATGCCATATATGTTTCGTTGCTATAAAGTTCCCCCCCCCCTTTTTTTTTCAATCCCTCTATAAAAAGAGTAATACATACAAGGCATTGCTAAAAAATTTACAAGCAAATATACAAAAATTTCCCCTCTTGTAATAGATCATGCGGATTTGGTTG
>CM046375.1:10932909-10989992 GCA_025413485.1 Ficus microcarpa
CCAGAGTACATGCACTCAAGCATACTAACCGAAAAGAGTGATGTATATAGCTTCGGAGTTGTGCTAGCAGAGCTACTAACTAGCAGGAAGGCACTATCTTTTGCTAGGCGAGAAAGTGACAGAAATCTCGCAAACTGCTTTGTCTCGGCAATGAAGAAGAATCGCTTGCTTGACATTCTTGACGTTGACATCGTCAACGACGGAAATCTCAAGCTTATAGAGGCAGTCGCCGTTCTTGCAACGAGATGTTTAAGGGTAAAAGGAGAGGAAAGGCCTACAATGAAAGAGGTAGCAATGGAGTTAGAGGGATTGAGAATTATGGAAAAGCATCCATGGCGAGAAGCCGATTTGTGTCCAGAAGAGACAGAGTCCTTGCTTGGATCATCTTTCAATCCTTTTTCTATTGACATCAATGGTGGTGAAACAAGCAGTACGACCGACTACAATAGCATGCAACAGCGGATGACGAATTCTTCTTATGGCTATGGGCGATAGATCTTTCTTCTCGTTGAATAATTTTGTAAAATATAGGATATATTTGTGTTTTGAATTTGGCAACTTTCAATTTAGACCATAACAATTTTCAAAAATTTGTATGGATGTTATATATGTTGAAGCTTTCGAATTTTAGATGAGTGCATTCTGATATTATATAGCTACAGCGTGAATAAACAAATGCATAAACGTTTTGCAAATTCAATAAAAAATTTTCTCATATTTTTAACATTCAACAGAAAATAGATTTTAACCTTTCTTAACCTCATTTGAACAAATTTTTAACACCAAGGTCATCCTAATTTCAAATAAAACTACCTTTATCTTCTCATAAATAAACAACTTCACCGAATTTTACGAAATTTCACATTGCTCTAGTTCCAAATTGACAAAAAAAAAAAAAAAAAAAAAAAAATCAACCTATTTACTTCTCCTTTTTTTTTTTTTTTTTTCCCACGATTATTTCACCCCATGACTATGCCTTTTATAGTCTCCAAATAATAATTTGAGCTTTAGATGGTTGGTTGTAGTTCTCATCATTTCTTGACAATATATGAAAACAACCTCTCAACCTTCAAACTATTCTTCTCTGGGAGAATCAATTGGTTTTGGAAAACACTTGAAATACTCCGGGACGTCAGTTCTCGTTTTCATATTTCTGTCTACGACTTCCTTTTCTTTCTTTTTTTTTTTTTTTTGTTCATGAAAAAAATTTTAAAAGAGGAGAGTGTGTGTGTGCATAAGAACTACTGATTTAGGCTACGTTTGGTTGAAGAAAGGGGAGGAGGTGGGATAGGGAAGGATAGGAAGGATGAGGAATATAAATAATAACAAAATTATAAGAACCCTTTATATTGTTTGATTAAAAAAACTTAAAAAATAGATAATAATTAATTATTTAATTATTATATAATCTATTAATATAATTTTTTAACAATTATTTTTAAGATAAAATAGATTTTTGATTTAAAAAAAATAAAGAATTTAATGGATCCACTTTAGTGGATCTGGAGGAAGACAGCCTCTTCTCTCCCTCCTCTGTTCTTTCCGATTAAGCAAAGGATAGGTTTCATCTTCTTCTCTGTCTCCCCAATCAATATTGAATACGGTCGTCTAAAATACCAGAGCATTAACGGCTGTGTATCAGCCTCAGAAAAGTAACCACCCTTTTTTTGTCCTTTCTCCTCGTTTTTCGTTCATTTTTTTCTTCTCTCTATCTCTCCCTCAAGTCATCTTCTCCATTCTACTTTTCCTTTCATTTTCTCTTTGGAGCAAAAGGTCTATCACGCTATTGGAAACAAATTTCTGAAGGGATTAGAGAGAAAATAAAAGCAAAAGGCAGATGAGCGAGAAGACGCGAGAGAAACAGTGAATGGGAGGATGAGAAAGAGAGAGAGAGAAAAAAAAAAAGATAAAAATAAAAATTGGTTTGCAACTTAACAGAGGAAAACCCTTCCAGAGTATGGTGGTGAGTGGAACTGTTTAAACTCATCCATTGAGAGAATCTTTAATAAGGAAGACCTTCAGCATCCCTGGTCACAATGGCACCACAAAAATTTGAAAGTAGTCCACCACTTAGGGCCGTTCAAAAAAACCAACAAACCGACACCGACCGGTGACGACCATTGAAACCGACAAACGTCGAAACCGACGTCGTCGGTTGGTGAACCGAACCGCCCAAGCAATGGACAGCTCGGTGGTCGGTTAGGGGGTATGGGACTCGGTTTGGTACCGAAATCGACCGATCCCTTCCTATTCAGTAAAGTTCCAGCGGTGAAGAAGAAAAAATGAGGTGAACCGACCCGACAAAAAAAGGTCGGTTGCCGACCGATGTTTAGGCCTACGGAACCACCATTGAGCAGCAGTGAGATGAACAGCCTTAGAAACTAACATATCCACAGCTTGGTTCCCTTCATGATGAACGTGGGAAACAAGAAAGTTCATGTCTTTCAAATGAAATGAAGCTATAAACCATCTATTTTTCAGTTTCAGATATTCTTTCAACCTTGCTTGCGAGCATACTCAGTCACCGTTATGGCCGCGTTTTACTCTGTTTCAAAAGCATAAGAAACATCAATCAGCATTGCAAAATCATCCTTTACAAAATCCAAGAGAAGGTGGATGCCAATAAACCGTTTTATTTGTCGAAGCTTCATTCAATCTGACTAGAACTTGAAAGTTACGAAGAACAAGGAAATCATCCTGGCGAGTTTCGCATGGTCCCTTTTGTTTTTTGTTTTTTTTTTTTTTCTAAAGAAAATCTACCTCTCTGAAATAGAAATTAGGAAGGGAAATAAGAACAGTGGAAATGTCATTTATCTTCTGTTGTTTGGTTGTAATCCATCTAACAATCTCTCCAATTTAGAAGAGATCAAAATTAACATATTTTGAAGGATCTAAATCCCTCCCCTAATATCTTCCATCTTCTTTTGTCCTCAACCAAATAATCATAAAATATAAAAATTCTTTTATTAATTCATCCACCTCTCTCATTCCTTTCACTTTTTTCTCTTCTTTCACACATGATATTAAAGTCATGGGCCAATACATAGTTCAAGAGCCATTTGTCAAAAATAAACGTTAAAAAAAATAATAAAAGCATTTATGCCAAAAATTTAGTTCACACCCTCCAACACTGTCACATAACGCCAAACTTAAAAATAAGTAAATAAATTAAAAAAAACATAGTGCCTGACTTTACTTCTACTGGTTTTTTAGGCACGTATTTCACACGTATAGATTTAATGGATTGTCAATGTTAAATTTTTATAAAAAAAAGAAATAATAGATGTTAAATTTTAAAGAAATCAATATCTTTTCTTAATTTAGTATTGTCTTTTAAAGGATTTAATAGACTCAAGTGACATATTTGAAAAAAGTTATTTTTACATAAGGACAAAATGAAAAAGTAAAAAAATATTTTAAATGAGCCAACTATAAATTTGTAAAAGTTTTGGGGAGAAAAAGTTAAAAAAAAATTAAAACAAAGAAAGATGTAAGCAACTCAACGACAAAAAATAAAAATAAAAAAAAGGAAAAGGAAAAGGAAAAAAAAGTGTACAAAAAGATAAAATAGCGAAACCAAGCCTTCGTTTGATTCACCATTCTAACTCAAAATTTTCATCTCAGTTTTTGTCTTTTTCTGAAAAAGTTTTTTGTCTTTTTCTGAAAAACTTTTTGTCTTTTTTAAAAAATCAACAAAAATTATTATTGAAATTTAAAATTTTCAATTCAAACTGGTGAATCAAATGAAGATTATTGAATGGTGTCAAAAAAGCAACCTTCCTTTATTAACTTTTTGCGTGGTGCACAACCCTCCTTTCTTCTTGTTGTATAATTGACATGCATATAAATGCAATACAGAAAACAAAAAATGTATATGTACTTTTTTTTTACCCCTTAAAATGAAATGAAATTAACTTTAAAAATTCATTGAAGAGTTTCAAGCATAAAAAATGTGGTAAATATTAGTTAGAGAGTTAATTTGATGATAATTTTATATTTGATTTTAACAAAAATTATAAATTCAAATCCCACCATCTTAAATTTAAAATATATATCTATATATATATATTAAGTGATACAAAAAATACAAGTGGTTTTTTTTCCGCTTTTACAATTAAACAACTGGTAGTTGTACATGTAATAAGACATGGACATAAAAGTAATATATTGTACAGTTACGTACGTTCGTTCGGTCATTTCCGTTGACTTGAGGAAATAATAGAGAAGACCCGTCAATTGAAATCATCTCGTGTTGTACAACTTCCGGGAAATGACATATGTACGACTTTAAGACAGAAAACACACACGTCAACAGATACAAGTACGTATTATAGCATAGTACACCCAACATGGCTCTTTTCTTTCTGTTTTATTCTTTCTTTTATTTTCTTGTAGTTCCGACGTCAAACAATCCAAGATCATACATTTTTTTCACTGTCTGTGTCTTTTGATAAGTATTGTCTATTGACGTGTCCAATATTAACTAGTGGAGACAGAGAGGGAGAAAGTGAAGGCGGAGGATGTGCCCTTGAATTAGTGTTGTAAATCTTTTATTAACTTAAAAAATCAATTGAATAATTTCAAGCTACAAAATAAGAACATCTCCAATAATTTAATGTCAAATCCACATCTTGAAGCCAAATTTTAGCATCATTTGGACAGGAAAATCACTCTTTAATGTAATGTTATTTCCGCGGTCAGCAATTGTCAATTTTTTATTTTGATTTTTATTAATTGATATCTTGTCTTTTTATTTAATCATTACAGTATTGTTACTTTTTAATTATTTAAAACTTTTTTTTATGACTTTCAAACTTTATAATAACGATGACATGAGTTTCCCTAAAAAATAAAATAAAAAATTATGATCACAAAAGTTAGATATAGTATAGTATTAATAATATTATTATGCAAGTAATACAAAGAATAAAACTTTCATATTTTTAATGATAAACATATTGACATTTACGTTGGAAAGGGTCAATGTGTTATAACACACTACCTAGCAAGTTTGAACAAGTGATAAATAGTGTAGGGTATCCTAGTTTGGCCACTTCCGTTGACTTAAAATGAAATAATAGAGAAAACTTTTGATTATTATTATTATTATTATTTTTGCTCAGGGAAGACTTGTGAAATTGACACGCGGGGAAAGAGTAAAGAAATAATGTGATCGATGACATCTTAAAATGAAGATAAATTAATAAATAAAAAGATCGATGACTTCTTGCCGTACTGCTAGAAGTTTCTATTTTTTATTTTTTTCTTTTTTCATATGTCCATGACAGAGTAATACACACAAGGCACTGCTTTCAGTCTCCTGTGTACATCTTTTGTTAACTTATAAAATAAATTGAATAGTTTAAAGCTTAATATTAAATAATAACACATCTCAGATAATTTAATGCCAAAGTCTTGTGTCAAAGCTAATTTTTAGCATTTGTATTAAAAAGAAAGAAAAAAAAAAAAAACAATCTCTTCAATATAATGTTATTTCCACTGTTAGAGTTGTCAAACTTTGTAGTGGATTGCTATTAATTGATGTCTTGATTTTTTATATTTAATCTTACCACGTTTAGGTACTGAAAATTAAATTACAAATTTCAAAACTTAATAATAATGATTGAAGTTAGAAATATGATTAGAAATAATATTATACACTAGAATACTACAAAATATAATATCATATCAATTATATGACTTTCATTTTTTTAATAATAAATACACAATTATTATTGACATTTTCATTCGAGACGGGCAATGTGGCATAAACAACACTAGCTAGCTGGTGGTTTGAACAAATAGTATATATGACATGTACGAGAATTCATATATTAAATAGTGTAGGGTATAGTTTGTCAGTTTCCACTTTCCATCGACTTGGGAAGAAACAATAGAGAAGACTTGTGAAATTGACTCTCTCTTTTTTTTTTTTTTTTTTCAATCTCCCTATAAAAAGAGTAATAGACACAAGGCGTTGCTAAAAAATTACAAGCAAATGAACAAAATTTTCCCCTCCTAAAATTGATCGTGCAGATTTAGGACTTGTTTGGCACTTAAGTTTAGCTCAAGTTAAACCGTATTTTTTTTTGTTTTTTTCTGAAAAATTTTTTATCTTTTCTGAAAAAAGTTTTTTATCTTTTCTAAAAAGTCAACAAAAATTACTATTGAAACTTAAAAATCTTAACTCAAATTTCATTCACCAAACACCCCCTTGGTTTTTATAACTGATTGCTTTTATAATTGCCGCCGGCGACGACTGTAGCAGCCCAGTCATTATCGGTAGGCTGCGTCGCTCAGTACTGTGGGATCTAAAAATTCCACATCCCTTTGGTATGACTGATGACTGTGCCCTTATATTGGGTTAATTTTAAATCTAGTCTCTGAAGATTAATGGAATATTTACTTTCAAGAGTTGGGAATGGAAGTAAATAATAGGAGCAATCTCTTGTTTACTTGCTCATTTTTTTTTTTTTTTGGAATAGGAGTGAGAATGATGAGTCCCACACTAATTTGGGATTAAGGAATGGGATTGGCAATCCTATACCCCTTCCGGATTCTGACTCTCATTCTTACTATTAACATTAAATTATCAATTTATCCTTAGTTTATTTATAAAAAATTGTATTAAAAATAATAACAAAACTATATTAACTATTTTTATTAACTAAAATATAATATATTTTTATTAACTTAATATTATATAACTATCCTAATACTATTAACGCTAGTAAATAAAGAACTTTTTTATCATATATATTATTATGTTTCTATTTTATAATTTTTTATATTTTACTTATTTTATTTATTTATTTATATTTTTTTCTTTTTAATATTTTTAAACAACAAATTACACAATTTAATTTTATTGCCTTAATATCATAATGATTATTTACTTTTGATTAATAGTATGATAAAAAATAAAAAAAAATTAAACATTTTTTAATTTTGAAAACATAATAAATAAAATGGTATACAAGTAAATTTACAATAACTAAATCCAATTCCTTTTTTAAGTAAACACATAAATGAGGTTGACAGTGATTCCGACTCTGATTCCTTGAACCAAGTAAACAGCATATTCTGACTCCAAATCCTGAATCCGAATCTAGCCCACTTCAAATCCTACCAACTCCAATTTATGTTCACTCCTATTACATGTAAGTAAACATGCCATAAGTGTTGTCTCACTTTACCCATACCATTTAAAATAGAACAAAATTCCTTCTAAACATATTATATATTGCAATTTTGGTACTTTTAGTCTTGAGACATCAATTTTTTTAACGTATGTGCAGAGAATGTGACTGTGAGTTGAGGGAAATTTTAATGACTTATGCTTAACAGGTGATCAAGATATTATAAAATCTATTAAATTCATTGCCGCCACCGATATGATAGAAATACCTAATTAAGTTACAACTTCTGATAAGTTCCGAGGAGCCCTTAATGTCATTTTGAGTTATAAAAAACAAAGTAAGACAATCCTATTTGTAATAAAGCATTTAAAATTAACATTTAAATAGTCATTGAGTTATAAGAACTTGTAAACCTTATATAAAGTAAATTTACTTTTACAAGGTATCATGGGATGCAAGAATTGATTTTTCTTTACTCATTTCTTATATATTTGTTGGCTTATTAAACTTCTATTAGTGCCTTTAATAAATAAATACAATATTATATTTTCAAAAAAATAAAAATAAATATGTGATTAAATGAAAAAAAAATACTTCCAAAATTTTATTTTCTTTTCATGCAAAGTAAAAAATTTTTTTTTTTTTTTTTAAACTATGCAATGTAATTGAACACGGCCTTGCTCAGTGATATGTTATGAACCGTTACTACTACAAAATGTGGATTCCACGATGGAATTTTCACGACCGTTTTAAAAGAAACCGTTGTGGAAAATGCGACAAAAACACGGAGCGGAACAGAGTTTTTGAAACCGTCGTGGAAGCCAATGATTCCACGATGGTTATAGAAAACCGTCATGGAAGACCATGCTTCCACAACGGTTTTTAACAACCATCGTGGAAGCTTGAAAAAAATTTGAAAAAAAACCGTCGTGGTATCCCAACTAAAATTTTGAAAAAAAAATTTTGTTATTTTTTTTTAAATAAAAAAATTAGATACCATGACGGTTTTTTAAAAAACCGTCGTGGTATCTCAGCTAAAATTTTGAAAAAAATTTCGCTATATTTTTTAAAATAAAAAAAATGGATACCACGACGGTTTTTTCAAAAATCCGTTGTGGTAACTCGAGATACCACGACAGTTTTTTTAACCATCATGGTATCTCAACTAAAATTTTAAACAAATTTTTGGTATTTTAAAAACATATATATAAAAAATTAGATATCATGACGGTTTTTTCAAAAAAACCGTCGTGGTAGCTTGAAAAAAATAGTTAAATTTTCAAAAAACAGTTAAAAAAAACCGTTATGGTATCTCAACTAAAATTTGAAAAAAATTTAATATTTTTTTAAATAAAAAAATTAGATACCACGACGGTTTTTTCAAGAAACTGTCGTGGTAACTTTAGATACCACGACGGTTTTTTTAACTGTCGTGGTATCTCAACTAAAATTTTGAAAAAATTTTGGTATTTTTTAAAAAAATAAAAAAATTAGATACCACGACGGTTTTTTCAAAATTTCCCGAAAACTATGCGAACTTAAATTTAGATGTAAATTTTACTCCCTATGTATTAAAACAAAATAAAAACCTAAGTCCCTCCACTTTCTCTCTCTCATTTTTGGAACTCTCCCTTCATTCTCTCTATTTGCTTGCCGTGCATATCCTCCCTCCATTCTCTCTCTTTGCTTGCCCTGCATCCTCCCTCCATTGTCTCTCTTGGCTCCCATCTCCATTCTCTCTCGTCCTCGCCCTCGCCCTCGCTACCTCGTCTCCCTCTCTCTATCGCCGAACCTACGTCGTCGCCTAAGCCGGTACCGATCAACCCGTTCGTACCCATACTCAAGTACTTGGTAAGTCGAGATCTCTCTTTCACTGCACAGTTTTATGGAAGTGAATTTGGTTGATTGTAAACTTGATTTTCGGTGATTGTTGATTGTTGTGATTTTGGGTAATTTTTTCTACAAAAGTAAGTGTTGATTTTGCATGTTAAATTTTTGCACACTATATGTTAGAAAAAATACCTATTTGAGTGAGACTTAGTTTTGGATTATTGTACAATGGTTGGGTAAGGCGACGGTTTACCAAATTTCTAGAAAAAAGTATTCAATTTGCAAATTTTTTTTTTTCGTTGTTTCCTACCACGACGGTCATGGAAACCGTCGTGGTAACGCGCGGCTACCACGATGATTTCCTTAAGAAACCGTCATAGTACGTTCTTAAATATACACAATTAGGCCCTATTTTTGCCCATTACACGACGGTTAAAAAACCGTCGTGGAATTTGAAAAGATTAACCGTCGTGGAATTTGAAAAGATTCCATGACCCTAGATTCTACAACGGTTAGAAAACTGTCGTGGAATCCACATTCTGTAGTAGTGCATGTAGGATTCTTCTTTGGTGAGTTTTTTAGGCTCCCGCGTTTGCATAGAAAACAAACGTTTCCCAAGGTTTAATTGGTCTAGTCTTCTATTGTCACTTTCCCTTGTCGCCATATAGATGATAACTTGTTAAGTCATTCTCGTCAATACAATGTTATTTACACCGTTAGAAATTATCAAATTTTGATATCTAATGACTCTTAATTTTTTTTAATTTAATCATTATTATTTTATAACTTTTAATTACTGAAAGTTTATTTTACGAGTTTTAAAGCTTAATAATAATGATGAAAGTTAGAAATAAAATTAAAAATAACATTATGCATTACAATATTACAAAATATATTATCATATTAAATATATGATTTTCAATTTCTTTTTTTTACGATAAATACGTTACTAATATTGACATTTACATTCAAGAAGTTCAATTTGGCATAAAACCTAGCTAGTGGTTTGAACTAGTATATAAGACATGTGCGAAAATTCATATATTTAATAGTGTAGGGTATAGCTTGTCCGTCTCCATCGACTTGGGAAGAACTAACAAAGAAGACTTGTGAAGTTGACAAATAGGTTTGTTTGGCATAACTTCCCAAAAACTGCTTTTGTCTTCTTTGGTCTAAAAATAACTTCTAAAAGTGTTTGGATGATTTTTCAAAAGAGTTTACAGTTTCCAAAAATGCTTCCTATCAAAACCGAAAAATATGGCTCTAGCAAAAGCTATTTTAAGTAAATTTTAAAACTTGTAATAAAATTTAAAGTAGACATTGTAAATTCCATTTTAATATTTTATTACTTATTAAAATACTATAAAGATCATTTTCATCTCATAAGCTGTTTGCTTCTAAACACTTACTGAAAAGCCATAGCTTTCGCCTTTCTTCTTCTACTAGCTAGAAGCAAAAACAAAAGCAAAAGTTCTACCGAACTGGCCCATACTCGATGACTCTTCTTGCCGCAACTGTGCTGCTGCTATGAAGTTTTTATCTTTTATTTACTTTTCAATATCTCTAGAAAAGAGTAACACGTACTAGGTATTGCTAAAAAATTATAAGAAAAAATATAAAATTTTCCCCTCCTAAAACTGTGGGCATCTAAAAGTTCCATATTCCATTTTATACCTTAAGATCATTGAAACAGCTACATGTACGGTGCCCATTTTATCCTTTTGATATTTTAACATCATTTTTCTTTACTGTGATTCATATTTTGTCCTTATTTTTTTTTATTTTTAATCATGGTTGTATGTATCTTTATTTTAATGACTAATTATTTATTATTACGATTGCATATTAGTATGATTTATGTTTTGTTTTTCATATTTCTTAAGTATGAATTAGGTTCCGTAGAAACCCATTTTTAATATGATTCATGTTCTATTTATTATAATGGTAACATTATTATGATAACTTCTTTTTCTATTCTTATTGGTCTTATTTTAACAGTTAGTTTTTAAAGTTTAAGTGTGAGTTGAAATTGTTTATTTCTTTATAATAATTACTATTTGATTATGATGTTTTATAAATTGTGTATTTTTTTTCCTTTATGATATTCATTATGATGGTTTTTCTTTATGATATTTATTATATCATTATAATGTTGTTTTTAGATTTTAAAGTGTTTTTTATATAATTTTTTTTTACCATAATATTCAATTTCTTTGTATACTTGCACATGTGATCTTTATTTTAATAACCAATTATTTGTTATAATGATTGTTTTTTACATTCTATAAACTTATATTTGCTATGATATCCTTTTTTTCTTTATGAAAAATCAAGTAAATGGTTCTTTTTTTCCTTTTATAAAAGATTTAGCTTGGTTTTTTTTTTTTTTTTTTTGAGATTGTTCCTTTCCTTTTTATCAATTCTTATTTGTTTTTTTTTCTTTCAATTCTTTATAAAAGGATAATGTGATCTTTATACTTATTAATTTAGACATTTATGTAAATAAAAAAATTGCTATTTTTAAATCATGGTCTCCAATTTAGACATTTATATAAATAATCATTTTTTAAACTTTTTAACAATCACATATCATTTTTAACCAAACGTATATTTTCAAATCATCAATTCATTTTCAATCAAAACATTTTCAAAACTCTAAACCTAATCGGTGTTCGAAACAGGTCTTTAGTATAATTAAAAAAAAAAAAGATGAATTGCTAGGTTGGTCTTTAAACTTTTTTTCGTAGTTGGTACGCTCCTTAACGATTAAAATATTGCTACAAACGTCTTTTACATTAATCTTTGAACGAAATCTATTAGTTATCATCATTTTTGACTAAATTACTAATAGATTTCATTTAAAATTAACAAAAATGACTACTGTAGTAATAATTTAATAATTTAAGGGCATTGCTTGTTCTTTTTTTTTTTTTTTGGTAGCTAAAATGATTATAAATTATTAAAAAACGTTGTTATATAGTAGTAATTTTCAATTAATTTTTAGATAGAATTAGTATTTAACATTATTTTTTTACTAAAATTAACGAAAATGACTATTGTAATAACGTTTTAAAATTAGGCATTTCAATTACAAAAAAAATTTAGGGACTAAAATTATATAAAGTTAAAAATCTAGAAATCAAATGAATAATTTACCAAAAAAGAAATTGCATCCAAAACTATGGTCGATTGCCGCTGGATATCGTCATTACTTACGTCGCAGTCTTATTTCACATTTCGTTATTTATTTATTTATTTTGGAAGGTCTTGTGATTTGTGATTTCCATTTTAAATTTCTGATAATTTTAAAATCTTCTCGATCGTGTTGTACAAACTTCCAGGAAATAAGATGGACGGCATTAAAACATAAATTACACACATCAAAAGGCACAACCATCCACCACTTGACAGCTGCCCCCGTTTCTGTCCCCATTTTTTCCCCCTTGCTTTTTCGTTCCACCGTTTCTTCTTCTTCCCCCCCCCCCCTCTCCCCTTTCTTTTCTCTCCTTGCTTTCCAGTTTGTGATTTTTTTTTTAATTTTCTTTTCATTTTGATTAGATATGCTTTTACACTCTCTAAATTTTTACTTTGAAATCTTTTATACCTTTAATTTTATAAATGTGTGTCACCAAATACTTTTTTTTTGTTTTATCCATATAAATATTGGGTAAAAATCTTTTTAAATATAAATTTTCCTTCATCTTTTAATGTATTATTTAATTAAATCTGATTTTTATAGCCACAGTTTTTAATTATCCTATTGATTTTTTTTTTATAACAAATCTGCCTTTGTTCTAACAACATTTTCTTTCCCACGTGTTTTTTTCCTTAATTTTCTATATAATAGTTCAGTTTGATTACTATTTAAAATTTTATCAATTTATTTACTATTTAAAATTTTGTCAATTTATTTTGATAATTTTGTAGGTTGTTTTTTTTTTTTTGGTTCATTTTTCTAAAATCTTATCATTCTTCCTTTCAACTTGTCCCCATTAAAATAATTTTTTTTTTCAATTATATCTTCACTTTTTTCCTTCTACTTTTCCTTTTTGTTTTTCTTGTTTTCTTTAAATCTTATATTTTAATTACGTCTTATGGAAATACTTTTTCTTTATGATTTATATCTGTTAAAATATGGTTTTTTTTTTTCCTCAAATACATTGTTAGTTAAAATTTTTTTTTCATTATTTCTAAAAATTTAACAAATTTAACCTGCACATGCGTGGCACGTGCTCAGAAACTAGTGTTATAGAATAGTACACCCACAAGGCTCTTTTCTCTTTATTTTCTTGTAGTTCCAACGTTAAATAAGATTATCTATCGAATTTTGGCTACTCTGAGTCTCCTGCATTTCCTTTGAATCAGTGTTGTACATCTTTTGTTCATTTATAAAACAAAAATCGAATAGTTTTAAGCTTAATATTATGTAAGAACACATCTCAAATAATTTAATGCCAAATTCTTGTGTCAAAACTAATTTTAAGTATATTGATTAAAAAAAAAAAACCATTCTCTTCAATATAATGTTATTTCCACCATTAGAATTGTCAAATTTCGACGTTTGATTGTTATAGGTTGATATCTTGATTTTTTTTTATTTAATCTTTATAGTATTATAACTTTTAATTACTGAAAGTTTATTTTAAAAGTTTCGAAAAAATTAATAATAATGACAGAAGTTAGAAATAGAATTAAAACTTGATAACAATGATAAAAGTTTGATAGGAATATTAGAAATAACATTATGCTACAAAATATTATTTCATATCAAATACAGGACTTTTACGTTTTTCTTATGATAAATACATAACTAATATTGGCATTTACTTTCGAGACGGTTAATGTGGCAAAAGCGCACGCAAGCTAGCTAGTTGTTTGAACAAGTAGTATATACGTACCTCATGTACGAAATTCATATATTGGTAAGTGTATGGTATGGTTTGTCCGTTTCCATTGACTTGGGATAAGATAATGAAATTGATGTATCGGACTCTTAATGCCATATATGTTTCGTTGCTATAAAGTCCCCCCCCCCCCCCCCCCCTTTTTTTTCAATCCCTCTATAAAAAGAGTAATACATACAAGGCATTGCTAAAAAATTTACAAGCAAATATACAAAAATTTCCCCTCTTGTAATAGATCATGCGGATTTGGTTGCTATGGCTGATTGCTTTAACAACTGTCTCGGCGGTGACGACAGTAGCAGCACAGTCGTCGTTTCTGGAAGGCTGCGACGATCAGTACTGTGGGGATCTAAAAGTTCCATATCCCTTTGGTATGACTGATGAATGTGCCTTCGAAAAAAAATCCTTCATCGATTGTAGGAAATCAGGCATCGACACTAAACCGTATCTTATGAAGGGGGGTCAGCTTGTTGTTAAGAATATATCCCTTGATGGGGAAATGGAGATCATGAATTATGTAGCCAAAGCCTGCTATAGCCAGAATGGAACGCAAACGGTTCGAAACAACCCTAACCTCTGGGTAAATGACTGGTTCACCATCTCCAGCACCAAGAACAAGTTCTTCGCCATAGGCTGCGACACCTGCGCACTAATCAACGGCTCACTAGGGAACAACCGTTACACAACCTGTTGCTGGTCGTCCTGTCAAAAGGGCGACAACCTAAGCGAGCCTTGCTCCGGAGTTGGATGTTGCCAAGTTTCCCTCCCTAGGGAATTGGTAAATATCAACTTGACGCTGGGGAGCTTTTACCGTCATAAGAATGTTTGGGATTTCAATCCCTGCAACTATGCCTTTGTGGCAAAAGATGGGGAGTTCAAGTTTTCGAGTACGAGTTTTGAAGAACTAGACAAAACTGAAAATCTTCCAATGGTCATTAATTGGTCGATTGGGAATGTGCCCTGCGAGGTAGCTGAGAAGTTTGAGAATTACTTGTGCAAAGCAAACAGCGAGTGCGTTCCTGGTGTTAGATCTGGTTATCTTTGCCGGTGTAAGACTGGTTACGAAGGGAACCCCTACCATCCACATGGTTGTACAGGTAATACATTTCACTTGATTTTATCTTGCACAATCAATTATTAGATATAATATTTCTTTTATGGCTGAAAAATTAGGTAGATAGGTAGTTTTTTTTACAGTTATTACTTATCTATATTTCATGAACTTTAGATTCATTTTCACTTTACTCTGTAAATTTTTAAAACTCCTACTCTACCCCCTGAATTTTAAATTAACCCCCATTTAATTTATGCCTTCCATTATTATTTTATTTAAAAATAGACCGGAAAAAAAAAAAAAAGGGTGAGTTAAGTGTAATTATGTGATCTTTTTCTAATATAGATTGGGCTTAGTAGGATTAATTCTTTTTTATCCATATGTTTTTAACAAGAATTATAGAAAAAAGGAATTAAGTGAGACAAATTCAAAGTTTGGAAGACAAAGTGGGAATTTTTAAAATTCATGGTTTTTTTTTTTTTTTTTTTGACAGACATTGATGAGTGCAAGGTTAAACCAGAAGCTTGTATAAATGGTACATGCGTTAATATACCTGGGGATTTTAATTGCTTTTGTCGTGAGGGGTACACTGCGGAGAACAAAACTTGTAAACCTAAACCGAACAGTGAAGGTGGATCCAGCAGAACTCTTCTCCTCATCATTCCACTATGTAAGTCCATCCTTCTCTCTCTATTTTGAAAAAATCAAACGTATTCTTCAAAGAAATATGTTAGGGACATCGATTTTAATTTTAATTTTTAAATATTAACCTCTGTAGTATATGAGTTATATTTTTTTTTATCGGTAATATTCAAAGTATTATCATATCAATTGATTGCATTGACCAATGAAAATATTACATATGAGTTAGAATTCAAAATGAGATTAGAGTTGGTGCCTCTAATACTGCTCTTTTTCAAAACGGTTAAAAAGTAATCTTATTTACCAGTTAAGTTTTTTTTTTAAATAAAAATCCTTAAAATATTGGAAATAAATATTTGTACAACATTTAAAACATTATTATCATTAGGAGATTTATAGGTAAATAGTCTTTTTTAAGAATTTTTTAAATAAATGACTGAAGTTATTAAAAATTAATTTAAATACTTTATTTTTTAGAATGATCGGTTAATTTTCTTAAATATTCAATCATTGATTGACAATATAATATTATTAATTTGATCAATCAATAATTGAATAGTTTATTTTTAAAGAGGATACAATTTTAAAACTCAATATAATTTTAATAAAAATAACTTCAAAACTCCAACTTAAATTGATTAATCAAACGGACTTAAATTTTGGGCTTTTCCAAAATTTTTTGGACTTCCTGTTGGCCATTTGAGATTCATGGACGTTTCCCTGTTTTAATGAGCCTCTGTTCCCTGTACTCTATAGCCATATTCAACTTTCATCATTATCTATTTTTTTCCTCTATATTTTTTTCCTTTATTCCTTTCACTTGTCTCTTCATCTCCTCCTTGCTTTCTTTCTCTCCAAGTTCCACTTGCATTATTTATAATAATTTTACGTTCCCTTTCTCCCTAATCTCTAGTAAACAGTTTTAGTCCTTTTTATTTTTTACCACTATCTATTTATTCCATTTTCAACATTTTCATTTTTTTTTTCTTGATTTCGTTTCGTTCTTATTGTTATGCAAATTACAATAAGACTTTTATTTAAAAGTTGGACGCTTGCTCTCCCAATTTATTAACTCTTCTACCATCAAGGGATGTAAAGTTAGAGATTCACTAACTTTATTTGATACGATTTTCATATTTTCTTAATTCATAAATTTTATCATTTTCTGTGCCTCAATGGATTTAAAGTTTGGCTCTGTCCCTGTGTGCAGGTGTAAGTATAGGTCTCTTAGCTCTGTTGGTTTCAAGTTTAATGATGATATGGGGGATGAAGAAAAGAAAGCTGATTAAACTCAAAGAGAAGTTCTTCGAACAAAATGGCGGCATAATGTTGCAACAACGACTGTCCAGTCACAGATCAGGATCTTTGGACACAACCAAGATCTTTACCTTGGATGAACTCGACAAGGCTACAAACAATTTCCACGAAAGCAGAATTCTCGGTGAAGGAGGTTATGGTACCGTTTACAAGGGAGAATTAACGGATAACAAGTTGCCGGTCGCCATTAAGAAGTCAAAAGTCGGAGCGAAAACTCAATCCGAGCAATTCATCAACGAGGTGCTCGTTCTCATGCAAATCAACCACAGGAATGTGGTTAAACTCTTGGGATGTTGCTTGGAAACCGAAGTGCCTTTACTAGTTTACGAGTTCATTTCCAATGGCACTCTTTTTGAGCGAATCCACGGCGTAGGCAAAGAAGTATCCCCACTTTCATGGGAATTGAGATTGAAAATAGCGGCAGAAGCCGCGGACGCTCTTGCATACTTACACTGCCAAACTAGCACGCCAATTGTACACAGAGATGTGAAGACGGCAAACATACTCTTGGACAATAGCTATACGGCAAAAGTTTCAGATTTTGGAGCTTCAAGGTTGATCCCTCTTGATCAAGAACATCAAATGCGAACATTTGTGCAAGGAACATTTGGATACTTGGATCCAGAGTACATGCACTCAAGCATACTAACCGAAAAGAGTGATGCATATAGCTTCGGAGTTGTGCTAGCAGAGCTACTAACTAGCAGGAAGGCACTATCTTTTGCTAGGCGAGAAAGTGACCGAAATCTCGCAAACTGCTTTGTCTCGGCAATGAAGAAGAATCGCTTGCTTGACATTCTTGACGTTGACATCGTCAACGACGGAAATCTCAAGGCTATGGAGGAAGTCGCCGTTCTTGCAACGAGATGTTTAAGGGTAAAAGGAGAGGAAAGGCCTACAATGAAAGAGGTAGCAATGGAGCTAGAGGGATTGAGAATTACGGAAAAGCATCCATGGCGAGAAGCCAATTTGTGTCCAGAAGAGACAGAGTACTTGCTTGGATTATCTTTCAATCCTTTTTCTATTGACATCAATGGTGGTGAAACAAGCAGTACAACCGACTACAGTAGCATGCAACAGCGGATGACGAATACTTCTTATGGCGATGGGCGATAGATCTTTCTTCTCATTGAATAATTTTGTAAAATATAGGATATATTTGTGTTTTGAATTTGGCAACTTTCAGTTTAGACCATAACAATTTTCAAAAATTTGTATGGATGTTATATATGTTGAAACTTTGGAATTTTAGATGAGTGCATTCTGATATTATATAGCTACAGCGTGAATAAACAAATGCATAAACGTTTTGCAAATTCAATAAAAAAATTTTCTCATATTTTTAACATTCAACAGAAAATAGAATTTTAACCTTTCTTAACCTCATTTGAACAAAATTTTTAACACCAAGGTCATCCTAATTTCAAATAAAACTTCCTCTATCTTCTCATAAATAAACAACTTCACCGAATTTTACAAAATTTCACATTGCTCTAGTTCCAAATTGACCAAAAAAAAAAAAAAAATTCAACCTATTTACTTCTCCTTTTTTTTTTTTTTTTTTTCATGTTATCTTTTTTCCACGATTATTTCACCCCATGACTATGCCTTTTATAGTCTCCAAATAATAATTTGAGCTTTAGATGGTTGGTTGTAGTTCTTATCATTTCTTAACAATATATGAAAACAACCTCTCAAACTTCCAAACTATTCTTCTCTGGGAGAATCAATTGGTTTTGGAAAACATTTGAATACTCCGGGACGTCAGTTCTCGTTTTCATATTTCTTGTCTACGGCTTCCTTTTCCCTTTTTTTTTTTTCTTTTGGTTCATGAAAAAAATTTTAAAAGAGAGAGAGTGTGTGTGTGCATAAGAACTACTGATTTAGGCTACGTTTGGTTGAAAGGAAGGGGAGGAGGTGGGATAGGAAGGATCAGAAGGATGAGGAATATAAATAATGTAAAAAATTATAAGAACCCTTTGCATTGTTTGATTAAAAAAACTTAAAAAATAGATAATAATTAATTATTTAATTATTATATAATCTATTAATATAATTTTTTAATAATTATTTTTAAGATAAAATAGATTTTTGATTAAAAAAATAAAGAATTTAATGGAAGGATCCACTTTAGTGGATTTGGAGGAAGACAGCCTCTTCTCTCTCTCCTCTGTTCTTTCCGATTAAGCAAAGGATTGGGTTTCCATCTTCTTCTCTGTCTCCCCAATCA
This sequence comes from Ficus microcarpa, assembly GCA_025413485.1. NCBI lineage: Eukaryota > Viridiplantae > Streptophyta > Magnoliopsida > Rosales > Moraceae > Ficus > Ficus microcarpa. The sequence continues at coordinate 10,952,026 of CM046375.1, forward strand.
ATATTGAATACGTCGTCTAAAATACCAGAGCATTAACGGCTGTGTCTCACCCACCTTTTTTTTTTTTTCCTTTCTCCTCGTTTTCGTTCCTTTTTTTCTTCTCTCTATCTCTCCCTCAAGTCATCTTCTCCATTCTACTTTTCCTTTCATTTTCTCTTTGAGCAAAAGGTCTATCACGCTATTGGAAACAAATTTCTGAAGGGATGAGAGAGAAAATAAAAGCAAAAGGCAGATGAGCGAGAAGACGCGAGAGAAACAGTGAATGGGAGGATGAGAAAGAGAGAGAGAAAAAGATAAAAATAAAAATTGGTTTGCAACTAAACAGAAGAAAACCCTTCCAGAGTATGGTGGTGAGTGGACTGTTTAAACTCATCCATTGAGAGAATCTTTAATAAGGAAGACCTTCAACATCCCTGGTCACAATGGCACTACAAAAATTTGAAAGTAGTCCACCACTTAGGGCTGTTCAAAAAAACCAACAAACCGACACCGACCGGTGACGGCCATTGAAACCGACAAACGTCGAAACCGACGTCGTCGGTTGGTGAACCGAACCGCCCGAGCAATGGACAGCTCGGTGGTCGGTTAGGAGGCATGGGACTCGGTTTGGAACCGAAATCGACCTATCCCTTCCTATTCAGTACAGTTGCAGCGGTGAAGAAGAAAAAATGAGGTGAACCGAACCGAACCGAACCGACCCGACAAAAAAAGGTCGGTTGCCGACCGATGTTCAGGCCTACGAAACCACCATTGAGCAGCAGTGAGATGAACAGCCTTAGAAACTAACATATCCACAGCTTGGTTCCCTTCATGATGAACGTGGGAAACAAGAAAGTTCATGTCTTTCAAATGAAATGAAACTATAAACCATCTATTTTTCAGTTTCCAAGGAGCTTCCCGGCTGCATGTCTTGAGAAGATGAAGCACATAAGAAGAATTACTCTCTAGCCAGATATTCTTTCAACCATGCTTGCGAGCATACTCAGTCACCGTTATGGCTGCGTTTTACTCTGTTTCAAAAGCAAAAGATACATCAATCCGTACTGCAAAATCATCCTTTACAAAATCCAAGTCAAGGTGGATGCCAATAAACCGTTTTACTTGTCGGAGCTTCATTCAATCTGACTAGAACTAGAAAAATGACGAAGAATAAGTAAATCATCCTGGCGAGTTTCGCATGGTCCCATTTGTTTTTTTTTTTTTTTTTTTTTTTGGAGAAAATCTACCTCTATGAAATAAGAAAATTAGGAAATAATGTGAGGACAATAAGGAAGGAAATAGATGTCATTTATCTTCTAATGTTTGGTTTGTAATCTATTTAATAATCTCTCTAATTTCAAAGAGATCAAAATTAGCATGTTTTGCAGGATTTGAATCACTTCTCAAATCTCTTCCATCCTCTTTTATCTTCTATCAAACAATCATAAAATGTTAAAATTCTTCTACTAATTCCTCCGCTTCTCTCCTTTCTTCCACTTTTCTCTTCTTCTAATCATGATATTAAAAGTCATGGGTCAATGCATAGTTCAAGTGCCATTTGTGAAAAATAAACGTTTTTAAAAAAATAATAATAAAGGCACTATGCCAAAAATTAAGTTCTCACTCTCCAAACACCGTTACATAACGCCAAACTTAAAAATAAGTAAATAAATAAAAAAAAACATAGTCCTCAGTTTACTTCTACTGGTTTTTTAGGCACGTGTTAACACACGTATAGATTTAATGAATTGTTTTTTTTTTTTTTTAAATATACAAATGTTGAATTTTTTATGTAAAAGAAATAATAGATGCTAATTTTGGAAGAAATTAATATCTTTTCTTAATTTAATTATTGTCTCTTAAAGGATTTAAGAGTCAAGTAATCAGTTATTTAACAAGAATATAATAATTTGAATAATTGTAAGAAAAAAATTATTGAGACATTTGAAAAAAGTTATTTCTACATAAGGACAAAATGAAAAAGTGAAAAATATTTTAAATGAGCCAACTATAAATTTGTAAAAGTTTAGGGGAAAAAAAGCAAAAAAGAAAAAAAAAAAAAGGTAAAACAAAGAAAGGGGTAAGCAATTGAACCAAAAAAAAAAAAAAAAAAAAAAAAAAATGAGAAGGAAAAAAAAAGTGCACAAAAAGATAAAATAGAGAGATCAAATTTTTGAATAGTGTCAAAAAAGCAACCCTCCTTTATAATATAGCTATCGAAGTTATACATACATTGTTATATACCACTAAACAACGTGCTTGATAAATTTAGGGCTTGTTTGGGGTTGTTCACTGGAGTCAAACAATTCTAATTATTATTTTATCTTTTTTTTTTTTTTTTAAAGAAAATTCAATTTTATTATTCGTATCTTGAATTATAATTTTAAAACTTATTTTTATTTCAAAATTTAAAAGTTTAACTTTATTTTTCAAGTCAAAATGTGATGATTTTTTTAAATTATATAAAATTTCGAGAGGACCAAAATAATTTTATATTGATTTTAATTTTTCGAACACATTTTAAATTTATGCATTTTTTTAATTCCAAACTGTTCATTTTTAATTAAATGTACAATTTCAAAACTCAATTTAGTTTCAATTAAACTAATTCTAATTCTTCAAAGCAATCAAACGAACCAAACAAGCTGTTATATCATTAAAGTCTCGAGAAAAACAACATCATATAAATTTTCATTTTCCTATCATCATTCACTACCATAAAACCACATCTTCTTTACTGCAAAACAACATCTTTGCCTTTGAATATTGAAAAATAGTGCTTATAGATCTCGACCTTTAAATTGTGAGTAAAATCATTAATATTTCATCCATTTAAAACTAAGTACTACCAATATAATGAAAAAAAATTAATTTAAAGTAAAATCTTTATGACAATAAAAAAAAATCTTAAAAATCTACGATAATTCAAGAGAACCATATATACAAGTTCCTTTAAATCTTTTTTTTGTTTTTTAATTTTTGTAATGATTTCAATTTAAAGATAAATCTTATGAATGGTAACAAACAATTCAAGTGATAAAAGATAGAAAACAAACACAAAGTTAATATACCAAAGCCTAAAAATGACTGACGTATTCATAAGATTTATTTTTAAAATTGAAGTCATTAAAAAAAAAAAGTAATAAAGTAACTTGTATATTATCCAATGAATTTTGATAGCTTAAAAGGTTATTTTTTATTATTAGGATTTTAGTTTTAATTAACCTTTTATTATAAAAGTGTCACTGCATCAGTTTTAAATAAATAAAATATAAGTGGTTTTGGTAAACATTTAAAAATCAAAGGTATAAGTAGTAGTTTTTTGATGTCCATGAGTAAAATTATAAATATATTAAAATTGAATGATCAAAAATAAAGTTTCCAAGTATTATATGATCAAAATATAAAACAAATGATATTTTTGCTAACGGTTTAAAATTTGAAAATCATTCTTGCTAACTATTTAAAGTTTAAGGGATATATACATACCAATTTTTAAAATTTGAGGAATAAAATTATAAAAACATTAAAATTCATGAGATAAAAATAAACTTTATCTTTATTAAATTATATTTTAATTGTTGTTATATCAATAATTTTAATGATAAAATGAGTGAAGATAATAATATTGCATAATTTAATTAATATTTTTGTCAATTTTTAAAATTTAAAAAATAAAATTAAAAGAGTACTAAAATTTAAGTACTTATCAAAAAAAAAAAAAAAAAAGTTGTAAGACAGCGCCTCCTCTGTGTCTGTCTACTGAGCAAAACAAAGAGTCTTCAGTTAAAGCAGTGGAAGCCCAACTTCTGTGTTGCTGACATCCAGGTAAACCCTAGTTTCTTCTTCTTCTCTCCTTCCTTCTCAAGGTCAAATTTTGTCCCTCAGCTTCTGGTAATTTCGCTAGTTTTTGCTTTATCTGAACCGTAATTTGATTTTTAGTATTTAGTGTTTAGGAATTTGATTCTGATTCAAGGCGCTAATGGACAGCCAAATTATCGGATTCAATCGGAGCAGTTGTTTGCTTAAGCCCAATTCGAGCTTTTTGCTGTGGTTTCGGGCGTTCGGAGCTCCGAAAACCCCGTTTCTTCGGTCTAATTTTTCTAATTTTTCTCCAGGAGGTAATTTCTTTTTGGTTTTGGACAATTCTTATAAATGTATGTGGATGGAATCAGAGAATTTGGATTTTGTATCGTGTTCAGGTGGTTTGAGGTATAAGGGAATAAAGTGTGCAATGAAGTCTTACAAGTTATCGGAACTTTCGACTTCCGAGGTTGAGAGTCTCAAGGCTCGTCCTCGTATCGATTTCTCTTCCATTTTCACTATTGTGAGTGTTTGATTTCTTTTGGATTTGAAAAAAAAAAAAAAAATTAATCTTCTTGTGGATTTGGAATAATTGAATTTGTAATAATTGATCTTTGGATGTTCTGTAATGTGTCAGGTCAACCCAATTGTCGATGATGTTCGGAGAAGAGGCGACGCTGCGGTTAGAGAGTAGGTGTACATTTCTGAGTTTTAAGTGGTCTAGACCTGCCATTTTTCATTCACATTGTTTTAGAAAATGATAGAAGATTAGTTAAGTTGAGATTTTTATTTCCCATTTGTAGATATACTGCGAAGTTTGACAAAGTGGAACTGGATAAGACGGTTGTGAGTGTTTCCGAGCTTCCTGATCCAGAGGTACTTCTAATTGGAAGCTGTTGTAAGATAAAAGTGGTCACTTTAGTTTATAGCTTTGTTTGTATGACTGTCTGTAATGGTTCAAATTTTCAATTTTTGACTCCATTGCAGCTTGACCCTGTTATAAAAGAAGCATTTGATGTGGCTTATGACAATATCTATGCATTTCATTTCGCTCAGAAGTCAGCTGAGAGAAGTGTAGAGAACATGAAAGTAAGTTAAATTTGCTCTGCTCTTCAACGCCCGCCGCCCCCCCCCCCCCCCTCTCCCTCTATGAGCATTAAAGCATTTTTTATATTTCAGGGTGTCAAATGCAAAAGAGTGGCGAGAAGCATTGCTTCTGTCGGTCTTTATGTTCCTGGGGGTACAGCAGTTTTACCTTCAACTGCTTTGATGCTTGCCGTTGTAAGTTTATCACATGTGTGTGTGTATATATATACATATACATATACATATATATATATATATATATCAGTATCTTTTTGTAATTATATATTATAGGTCCCAAGAGTCATTTGAAGTTTATCTTCGTTCTCTGCACCTAGCCTGCAAAGATTGCTGGATGTAAAACCGTCGTTCTTGCAACTCCCCCAAGTCAAGATGGCAGCATTTGCAAGGTACTTGTTTAATGGAGATGGGATATCTATATCGGGGGTGTCATGCAATAGGGAGCTGATCTTCTTTTCTTGTAGGAGGTACTATATTGTGCTAAAAAGGCAGGTGTCACTCACGTTCTTAAGGCTGGAGGAGCTCAGGTTTGAAAAGTTGAAAAATTCATTGCTTGTGATGTGTGCAGATAGTAATGATTTGTTATATACGGTTTTTTTCCTCACTCTGTGTGTAGCTGCCATATTCAAGATAATCTAAGAATTTTCAAACTTGCAGGCTGTATCAGCTATGGCTTGGGGTACAGAATCTTGCCCAAAGGTGTAATTTTTATCTTGCTAATGATGAATTCAACTCGTATGCATGATATTTTATTAACATAACCCAAACAAATTTTTTGGGAATTCACAGAAACTTTGTTTGTTTCTTCAGTAGTTTGTTCACTTGTTATGTTTGTAACTTTCTCCTATTAGACCAATAGAAGATGATGGCCAGATGTGAAACGCCTTAATATTATAAAAATGGATGTGCATTGCAATATGAAAAATTTTTAAACTGAGTTAGATTTATCTAGAGTTCTTGTGTACACTGCCTGAAACTAATAACTGTGTGGGCCTTAGAACTTTGTCCCTATTTGTGGTTGCTACTTTTAAAAATGTATGTGATATGGGATTAAGCTAAGGGCTCCTGTTTTGCCCATGTGCACTTGTATTCAAGTGCGTTTATAGTGTTTTAGTTTAACTATCTGCATAGGCCGATAACAGTTGTGATATTCTTTGGAAAATAGTCAAAAGCTACATTTTTGTTGCAAGGTTACTTTACTTAAAGTTGGCTTTTATTATTTTTCATTTCCTTTTAATCATACTTCTGAATTTTACTGCAGGTTGAGAAGATTTTTGGCCCTGGAAATCAGTATGTCACAGCTGCAAAAATGATTCTCCAAGTAGGTATTATCTATCATTAAATGTAGTTGCATTAAAGCAAATTAGAAAACTAGTTTTTGTACAGAAGTATATAATTTGGTTGACTCTACTTTAGCTCAGGATTTTTTCTTCTATTTAATATTTTTTAAACCGTAATAGAACAGTGAAGCCATGGTGTCAATTGACATGCCTGCGGGCCCTTCAGAAGTTCTTGTCATTGCCGACAAATATGCCAGTCCTGTTCACATTGCTGCTGACTTACTCTCTCAGGTGCTTACTTGTTCTGCAATACTTTCATTGAGAGATTGTTTTATTGGTTGGATCAGCTATAAAAGTGTTTTCATTTATTGTTTATAGCAAATAATTGGTTTTGAAAATATCAATTACACCAGATTGAGTTTGCAAATTGAGGTTCGCTGATACAGCAATTCTAGTTCTAATTAGAAAAGAATGACTTCCTATTTACAGTATTCGTCCTATCTGAGATCTAATAGATATGCGTCATTTCAGGCTGAGCATGGGCCTGATAGTCAGGTTGTTCTTGCCCTCGCTGGAGATGGTGTAGATTTTAAAGCAATAGAAGATGAATTGAAGAAGCAATGTGATAGCCTTCCAAGGGGACAATATGCCTCCAAGGCACTGAGTCACAGTTTCACTGTTTTTGCCCGTGACATGGTTGAGGTTTGTCTGCTTTTTGTGATCTCATATCTGTATGTTTAAGAAGATAATGCTTTTTATTTTTGGTGAATCACCGAGTCGCAGATTTTGTGAGGAAGACAACGCAGGGTTGTGATGAGTGTTTGAGAAATCTAGTCTTTCCTTGTATCAGATATAATATTATGCTCTGAGGTCTTATTGCTACATGATTTACGTGAAACAAAAGTGTCTGAACCTTTATCTTTATACTTTGACCATTCATTTTATGTAGTATTTCTAATTTGCCATGATTCATATGAAACGAAAGTGTCTGATGTTGATGATTGTACTTTTGTACCTAGCAGAGGCTTTGCTTTCGTACAGAAACATTTGAAATTTCAGAGTTGATTGCTTTCTTTGAGATGTTTGTTTTCTACGTCGCATGTTTAAGTTGCATTTTATTTGAAAAGCTTCGAGATAAAAACACTTGCAAAAGATTTGTACTTTTTCCCCCTTGAAGACTAGCACTTCTTCTCAGTTTCCAATACATGAACTATTTACTTACGTGGATGTTTTATATGACTTCTGAAATATTACATGATAACGAGTGTCTCAGGCAGTCTCTTTTTCAAACTTATACGCACCAGAGCATCTAATAGTCAATGTCAAGGATGCAGAAAAGTGGGAGGGCTTCATTGAAAATGCAGGTAAAATTTTGTTGGAACTTTGTTGTTTACCTTTCTTTCTTTTTCCTAGAAAAGTTTCCTTCTTGCTTAGTTCCGTTGCTCTGCTATTGTTATGTCACTCCAAAGTATTTGTGGTGTGAATTTTGCTGTATGACATTTGAGTATTGGTTGTCTGGTATGATTGTCATCAAGAAATTTAGTTGAACGCTGAACTTGTATTTGTAGGTCTAATGATATCGTGGTTTCCTTGGTTTTATTTTCCATCCTTGTTTATTATTCTTCTTCATTTTATACGTGAATTTAGATCATCCTAATTGGATAACAGGACCACCATCCACTAGTTAGTTTATTTGAAACAAAAAGTTTTGCTTGGCATTGTGTAAACTAGAAATTGATGATCTAGTATCATATATGTAGAAACATCCATGCACTTCTCTGATGGAATGGAAGTGTAAAGTGTCAGTTTTTGTTTCTGTTAATCTCTGACCAATGCTTTTGTGACTTGTGAACTCACATTTCAAATGTGTCTCGGGTAGTGTTAGCAACTTAAAGTCACAATGCTTCGTGGATATAGTTGGGGTTCACATATTGTTGAATGTGCATATGAAATAGAGAGGAAGGAAAATCTTTTTTCTTGATGTCCGTTTTTCACTTTATATACATTAGAGACCTTGACATTGTCCTGAATTAGCTACTCGACTGTTGATGAATGTCGTGAGCTAGTTTGCTCAAAGAAATGACATGCCAAGCTTGTTTTGAACATCCCCCGTTGGATTGTAAATCGCTTACTTTTACTGGCCAATAAATTCTACATGAATGACAACTCAAAAGAGTTTCATCTGTATATTTGAATCACAATGAAAGAATTGGAGATTTAATCTTCTAACTAATCTCAATTTACCCTGCAGGGTCTGTGTTTTTGGGGCAGTGGACGCCAGAAAGCGTGGGAGACTATGCAAGCGGGACAAACCATGTCCTTCCCACCTATGGTTATGCCCGGATGTACGGTGGTGTCTCTCTGGACTCTTTCCTCAAGTACATGACAGTGCAATCTCTGACAGAGGAGGGTCTGCGAAAACTTGGTCCCCATGTGGCAACAATGGCTGAAGTTGAGGGGCTTGAGGCGCACAAGAGAGCTGTGACTCTTAGACTTGAGGATATCGAAGCCAGACAAGTTACTATGAGATGAAAAGTTAGGCATCTTTTACCATATTTGATCCTGGAATTGTTTCTTTCTGTTAAACCCGGTTATCGGAACCTTCATATTTAATGTAGAATAAGGGCCTTTACTAGAATTCTGAAACTGAAATTGGCTAGACTATGATCGTGGCCTATGCATCTTTGCCTTGCGTATCGAAAATCTGACAGGCTTTTGGTAGTAAAATCCAATTTTGACAGTGCAAAAGAGGAGTTGCTCTTGCTGTTGCTTATGTGAACGCACGGCGGAACGGAGTTGAACACTAAGCTTTTTGAACTTTGTACTCATAATAGTAGTCTATAAGTTGAATCGATTTATGACCAACATGTTACAGTTTGATGGACCAAAGTTTTGATTTGGTTTGCTGAACTAGTAACTTTTTTGTCTTTGTGAAAATAAACTATCTTTTGTATTCGTTTGTGGAGGAATGGGTAATATGAAAATGATCATTTTTTTTATATGAAAATGATCATTTTTTAAGCATTCTTAAAAAAAAAAAAAAAAAAAAAATTTCAAGATTTCATGATTTAGGAAAATCAACAGTCCTTCGAAAAAATGATTGACCTCCAACAAAATATCAATCCGACCATTGATTGACTTTTTGATTAATCAATAATTGATTTATCAATCAATTATTTATCACTTAATATGTGATTTGACCATTTTAAGAAATTACTTAATACAATAAAATCCCATGGCTTCACTTTTTCTCATCTTTTTTCCACATGAATAGTGTTAGGGATACTAATTTTAATTATAATTTTTCTTAATGGGAACTCAGGTGTTATATCTTCATTAATAGATGTGATAATAATTTATACATTAATCAATAAAAGAATGAAAATTCATATACCGCATAAGTTAGTACTTTAAAATTGGAACTAGAATTAATGTCCCTAATTTTTTTTTATCCATACATACAACTATATATATATATCTCTTCCCCCCCCCCAACCCCCCTCCCCCCTGCTTTTACATCCTAAAGCTCTCCTTTTTGTTTGTTTGTTTGTTTTGTTTTGTTTTGTTTTGTTTTTCATTTGTTTCTCAAATTTTTGCTTTTCTCCAGAAATTTATATTTTAAGATATTATAATTTAATAATGAAACAATTATATATTTGGTTTCTTTACCGTAATTCAAATGTTTATATTTGAACACAGTAATTAAATATATAAATTAAATAAACGAGTGCTCCCCCCCAACCCTAAAAATAGGTAAATAAAATAAAAACTACAGGGCATGTGCCTCTGGCACGTTCCAAAAACTAGTTTAAAAATTAAAAGAGCATTTTACTAGATAAATAAAAGAGCATTTTTCCCTTTGCTTGTCTAATGATATCTACAATTCAACATCGTAATGTTTAATTCTTAACTGTGACGAAGTCAAAAATTTTGTTGAGTGAAGTTAATAACTTCGATTTTACTAGTTTTAGAATTAAAAATGAAAATTTACTTATAAGAACATAAATAAAAGAAGTTAAGCTGGGAGATGTTAATACCCTCACCCTTAGTTCCTTAATAAGCCATTAGTTGCTATACTCTAAGGGCGCGTTTATTAATAAGGAATTCAAATATTAGGAAATAAATTCCCAGTAAAAGGGAATTTGTTTCCTTGCAACTAGATTCTTGACTTTTATTAAAGTGTTTACTAACATATCAGGAATTAAATTACACGAGGAATTAAATTTCTATTATGCTGTTTACTAAACTAAGGAATTGGGTAAAAAAATTTGCACTTCCAAAAATATCCTTACGTGGGATTATATTTTTTAATATTTTGATTTACCATATATTTTATTTGTCATGACTTAAACAATTAAAAGAAACGTCTTAAAGCATATATGAAAGAATTGAAAAATGCCCAGAAAAAGAAACTAGAAATTAATGTTCTTATGAAAGACTATCTATTAACTACACTACATACAAAATAAAAATAAAAATCAACATATATTGTCCAAAAAAATTCGAATTACCCAAAACAAACAATAAAGAGTAAAAAAACAATCTTATATGAAAAAACCTGAAAAAAGCCCAAAGTTCAATTAAGAAATCCACTTCTAAAAAAAAAAGAGTAAAAAAAAAAAGCTAGAAACTCGTGTTGTTAAAAAAGACTTCTTATTAACTACACTCCATACTCTAAAAGAACGAAAACATAGTTTTTCTTAGCTTTATTTGACATTGTAAAGAACACTCTTAACAAGTCATGGTTTTGAGCTAAAATATTGGTGGCTCGAAAGCTGTCTTATCGAGTTAATTCCATACTATCTAATACGCTTGTAAACAAAAAAAATGAAGAAAACATACGCACAGGATTTTTTTTTTTTTTTCTTTTTTTGGCCACAGATGTGCCACTTTGACAAGGAGCAATTCAGAGATGAACAGTGATGGTGTGAGTTCGGTTAGGTTACTGAGAAAGGACAATCTGAACTTTGAAGCTTAATACAAACATAAGGATAATTTTGATATAAAAAAAAATAGTTACATTTTTCGAGTAGAACAAAATTTGAATCCTAAGGTAAGACGTGGGATTGAAGTTCCCCTTAGCCAAGAAATAAATTTCTTATTTTAAGATAGGGACCACAGAATTTAATTTCCTATTGTGAAAGTAGACACTGGAATTTGGAATGAGAAATTTAATTTGCTTTCCCAAATTAAAATTAGTACTGCTAAGTAAACGTTCTCTTAGAGAATATGTTATAAAATAGTGAAATCATCTCACAACGAAATAGCTAAAATTTTTGTTTACTAACGAATCAAACTGACGCTTAAACTAAAGTGTATTTCCCTTTTAGCATTGTAGATTGGGATAAATTTATAACTTGTATTTGCTTGAAATGTAGAGCCGTAACGTGAACAAGGTTTTTTTTGTTAAAAACCAAAATATTTGGTTCTGGATCCACAATCGTACATCTCCGTATTGCAACATTACGGATAACAAAGAAGCATTGAGGTAGTCTAGTGATAATGAATTACCGTGATGGGTTTGTAGACGGAAGTTTAAGCATTGGGTGATTTATTTTAGGGGTTTTAAATGTGAAACTTTGTTTTTATTAAGGTAAAGAAAAAGTCATTAGTCAATGATTGAGTGTAGTCAATCAGAAAAAAATACATATATTATTATTTAATCACTGATTGTCCATAATTGACTTATTAATAATTTACTGATTGCCTTTTTTTTTTTTTTTAAAGGATCATTTTTTAAATTTTAAAAAATTTTAGCTATTTATTAAAAAACTTCCTTAAAAAGTTATTTATCCATGTATCCCTAAAATCAATTTTTAATTTAACGTCATTGTTATTTTTTTCTTTTAGTACTAACAACTTTTTTCTTAACATTTTTCAGACTCATTACAAATTAAATTTTAAAAAACTATTTAGCAGAATACAATATTAATGACATTACAATAACCTACCTATTATGTATGTGTTTCCATGATAGAAACTTATGAAAAATAAAACAAAAATAGAGAAAGGTGCCCCCATATGAACCGGGTTGACCCGCCCCACATTTTAATCCATTTATTGCGGGTCAAACCTGCTGCATGCGGACTATGAAACTATGAGAGCAAGGAATGCAAATTTAAGATTGAAAAAAAAAAATAGAGTATGAACTAGGGAGAAATTCAAGATGAATTTTAGTGAAAAACGAAAGTTAAGAGAGTGAGAAAATAAAAAAGAAAGTGAAAATATGAACGGGGAAACAATGAAGCTAAATATGAAAAATAATTAAAAATTCCACAAGGAAAGAGTAATCTAAACAAAATAAATTAGTTAAAGCATGAACTGGAATGGATATATTTTCCACATCATACATTGTAATAGCAGTTGTATTAAAAATAAACAATAAGAAATATCATTTCATGTCAACAACTAGTGTAGACACTCTTTTTCCCTTGTTAGGCTTTTTCCTCCGGATTTTACGAATAAGGTTATTAATGAGATCTATTACAGGAACTGCTTGTCAAAAGCATAGTTTTGCTTAACCTTCTGGTGTCAGTTTCTACTAATTATGTGGTTTTTAATTTAGGTGGAATTTCTCTTTGGGATTGCAATATCTTGGTTTTGTTTCCTTTAAACTATTATAATTTTATTTTATTTTAATAAATTAAGCAAGGGGCTTGGTGGGGATGGTTAAGGTTTTGAGTGCCAATCTAATTAAGATATTACTTAATCTTGTCATGATATCAGGTGTCCCTTCTCTTCGTTTAACCAAAAAAAAAAAAAAAAAAAGGGCACGTCCCAAAACACATTCCAACTTTGGTTAGTGTTATTTCATGAATCCTAAAATCAAACTAATATCCATAATTAAACACTTAACAAGATCTTTTTCCCATTATCAATAGCTTGAAATGTTTATTAAATAAGTCTTTTTTTTTTTTTTCCTGTTATTTTCTTTCTTCTTACTAGTCTTTTTCACTGGTAGTACACACGTAAGAGAAGATCATAATGTCAACTAATTATTTATCATAATTAAATATTAATTATAATTATTAAACCTGATTAAAATTCCTAACTTCATCACTACTTTCAAGTGTCATATGATTATACGTTTGGATGTTGAGATAGAGCAAAGTTGATAGATAAAATTTTCCCTCCTTAATTACATTCCCCGTTCCTCATTTCTTTGTGTATTTACACGGGTATATTGATCAAGCGTCTTTAGTTGTTCAACATCATGTTTTTACAGAAAATAATAATAATAATAATAATAATAATAATAATAATAACTTAGATAAATCTCTTTCATCTTTACAATACGTATGTTTTTGTAGGGATATGCATGAATTTCCAAACATCCGAACGTAATAATTAAAGTGCATGTATATTATCCTGAATTTCGAAGGTACACATGCTATTTCAACTGTAGAGCAATGTGAACTCAATAACCAGATTGGGAGAAAAAAAAAAAAGGTTAGGATTTCTTATTAAATGAATAATAAAAAAATACTATCGAAACTAAAGTTTATATAGAGTTGCAGAAAATAAGTAAAAGACTATTTTAACCTTAATGATAAAGATAACAAGACTATTCTACCCTTAATGATAAAGATAACAAAATAATAATTCATAATAATTACAATCTATTTAACATTCCCCCTTAAACTCATGATGCGGCACATAAAGCATCAAGAGTTTGCCAAAAAGAAAATGGAAACATGAAATGGTGTGCGTGTAAACAATTTGGCAATATGTGTAGAAGAAGAGATAAAAGGTATATTTTGAGAGTGCCAGTTTAATAATAATGTCAAATGACATGACAATCAATCTTAATGTTTTTGGTCCACTTATGGAACACTGAACTACGTGAAATCCAAATAGCACTCTTATTTTCACAATATAAGGGAGTGGGTAGTAGAAAAAAAAAAAAAAAAAAAAAACACTCCCGTCTACAAGCAATCATCGTAACCAAACTATCTCACAAGTAGTAGAAATCATGGCATGGTACTTTGCCTCTGTATAGGATTGAGAAACAATATCTTACTTCTTACTCTTCCAAGAAATGAGAGAATCACAAAGAAATATAGAAATTCCAGTTGTATAGTTACGATATGTAGATTAACTAGTCCAATCAGCTTCAGAGTACACACACAACTCTAAAGATGAAGTAGATGGAAATAATAGATTTTTAAATTGAGTACCTCGAAAATACCTCAAAATGTGAAGAACAACTGCCCAACGAACTGTAGTAGGGGAAGTAACAAACTGACTGACTATATGAACAACATGTACTATATCTGAGCAAGTGATGGTGAGATAAACCAAGCTACAAACAATAGTTTGATATAAACTAGGTTCCAACAAAGAAGCCCCATTAGAGGAAGAGAACCGAGCATTGAAAATAATTTTATTGTTCTTCTCCACCATTAAAATATATTTTTTTCAACTGTATACGAAAGAAAATAAAGATTTGTAGTCATTTCAATTACTCTTTTTTATAGTATCTCTCAATTAATTTTCTATTTATCTTATCTTATATTCTATATCTTTGTCAATATCGATACACATATAGATTAAATGTCTATATCTATACATATATTTAAATCTATACCTATATCTATACATATAAATATCTATATCTATCTATACGTATGTATAATTTTTCCCAACTGTATTCGTACTCAAAAAATGTTTTCATTGCGCTCCTTTCAAACACATTTTTTCATTATATCACCCATTTGATTTTCTATCTATAATTATTTTTCTTAAAGGCAAGTTCTAAAAAGAAAAAAATTTGCACGGCCCCTTACTATCTTTTTAGTAGCTCCCAATATTTTTTCCCGCTAAACTTTTTTTCTCAAAGATGTACGTGCTTAAACGTGTTTTTTCTGCCATCTTCTCAAATACTCTTTTCTTTTCTGAAATATGTATGTGCTTAAACTTGTTTTTTCTACCACCTTCTCAAATACTATTTTCTTTTCTCAAATATGTATTTGCTTAAACTTGTACCTATTAATAAAAAAAAAAATTTCTTTTAAGAAAAATTTTACAGTAAGAACCCCTATTTTCCATTTCCATAGGGAGTGCCATTTAAACGTTGAACTAATCTATTAATGGTACAATCTATGAGTGTTCACATTAAAATTTTGAAAAATTTGATATAAAATTGCTTTTAATCATACATCAAACCATTAAAAAATTACTTTAATAATTAAAAAAAAAATTCTTATCGATAAATTAAAAACAAAGGAGAAATTTCTTTTTTTAAATGTGCTCTACAACATATTTTTTATCCTCGTAACTATAAAATTTAACAAATTGAATATCCACGTGTATTCTCTCAACTAAAATATATAATTAGGACAAAGTTTGAGAGGTGAGTGGGAGTGGGGAACATGTCCCACTTTCTTACTTTCAAATATTTTCAGTGAGTCAGTTCTCTCTCTTCCTCTTATTTCTCTCTACCTCTTATTTCTCTCTTTTCAGTTCCACCCTTTACTTCTTTTATTGCACAAGATCGGATTGTTAGGTAGGAAAGTAAGAAAAGGCTTTGGACTTTCCCACGTAATATAGCAAACTAGGCACATGCTTTCTGTACCAGATTACAAAGTGACAAAATTACCAAGCTTATGGACATTTATTGCATCTATACACACACACACACATATATATATATGAGAGAGAGAGAGATGCAAAATTATGTGGTGCTCAAGAATGCCTAGATTAATGTTAAAATGACCAGAAATGATATTGATATTCTGCTATTAAGTTCCTTTGCTTGGACAAATATCATAGAAATCTCAGCAGCTGAAAGTTCAGTACAAGATACTTCCTTTTTATAACATACAGGCTTCTTTCTTTGTTTGTTAAGTTTATTAAAATAATAATAATAATAATAATAATTCCTCTTCCAATTACATCTAGTTTGTATCCCTTTTTATGGAGTCGCACAAATATATTTGCACATATTACTCTTCATTTAAAAAAAAAAAAAAAACCTACGAAAAAAATAAAACAAATCTGGAGACATTGAAGAGAAAAAAGAAATAAAAAAAAACTATAAAATGAATTTTTTTTATTTTTATTAAAAATTAAAAGTGGGTCAACGGGGCGGGGCAGGTACCTGCTAACCTGCGTGGGTTTGACCCGCATATAAATGGGACGGTAATGCCGGGCGGGTCGGCTTAAAACCCGACCCACCCCATTCACATCCCTATTTGATGTTAAATGGATATTCAACTTCATAATATTAGTTAGAGAAATGCTAGGAACACTTGCTCTATCACTCTTTTTGTCACTTTCCTACTTTTACACTTGTCACATGTTTTATTAAAGCGTAAAGGTGCTAGCTTTATTATATAAATCCTATACTAACAAAAATCAAGAGAGTAAAAATGAAAATAACTGGCTTATTAAAGTAAATAAAAGGTTAGGGTATAAGGGTTTTTTCCCCTTTCAAGTAGAAAGAAGAGAAAAAGAAAAGAAAAGTCAACCCTCAATCCAATCTCTTCATATAGAATAGAATAGACACAGAAAAAAAGAAAAACATGGAGAAGAGGGGGCATCTGCATGAGAAAAATGATGAAAAAATTGAGTACCGAAATCAATTAAAGGAAAAGAAAAAATGATTTAAAGGAAAAATATATATATATATATATAGAAGAACACAAAAAGGGTACGCATAAGACAGATCATAAATAAACAGGGGTTTATATCCTTTTCTTCTATATATTAGTATCCGGAAGGGTCTCTTTAAGCTATAAGAAAATAACTGAAAGCAATATTGTTGAGTATAATAATTGAGAAAGAACATGATGTAGCAAGATAATATACACAGAAAAAATTGTTAAAAACCTCGAACTACTGCAAAAGAAAGTTTAATTAATAAACAAGATTCCATGCATAATAAGAGCACAGACTCCTAGTCTGAAAATTAAATGAGTACTGCTCAGGGTATTGAGCCTCATTCAACAAGAAATCTGAAATCAATGTAGACCCAAACAGTCAGGATCCATGATAGATTAAAGCAAAAGCATCCGGAATCTCGATCAGTATATCATGTCAAAGAGAATATGTAAGTGAAGTGCAAGCTAGAGACAATGTCGTTTACAAAACAATCTCGATCAGTTATCTACAAAGAAGAACACTAATCCACACAAAACATGGGTTTAGGCACTTTTACTGATATGAATTTTGGTTTTTTTTTTTTTTTTTTTTCCTTCTTCTTCTGATGATATCTCCTCCTCACAGAACCTTATCCCCTTTTCTAATCTCTTCCAAATTACCACCTTGTTTACTGTTTTTCCAACTCTGATATTTGAGTCTTCTTTTCTTGACTTGCTACGTGACATTGCCCATGTAGTACTACTAATTAATTAAACCAGCTCTTACACAATTTTATAATTCAGTTTCATTTCTACTTCTCTTAAATTAGACACAATAGCTTTCCGTGGCCTCTGAAATACATCAAAAGTCTCTGCTTAAAACTTTAGTAGGAACGATGCTCCGCCAAAGCTAGTAAAGAAAGATAAATTTTGCTCTGTAAGCCAAAGTACATATACGTACACACACACACACACACACACACACACATATATATATATAGAGAGAGAGAGAGAGAGAGCTCATTTAAAAAAAAAAAAAATGTATGGACTGCTGTAAAAAGTCTTCTTGTGGCTGAAAGATATCAGTAAAAGTGGAATAACATGTCAATAACAAAAAACAGTTAAGACTAAACACAACTTCCAAAACGCAATTAAAAAGTTACCAGTAGGGGTTCTTATAGCAATCTTGTTCCCAAGCTTCTTTGAAGCATCCCAAAATTTAACACCTGAAAAGTAATCGTGGGAACTGATTTGATATGAACTCTTAAGGATGTGCTTGCTCAATATGAAAAGTTAAGATGATACATTATTGAAAAGCTAGAATATGATAAAAAACAGAAATGGGAATCTTACATGATATTTTTTTCTGTCAATAGCCATAAAATTTCATTAACCTTGAATATGAAAGCATAACTTTTTTATTACATAGTCTCTTAAATCTCCCCAACTGCACCCAAAAAAAAAAAAAAAAACAATAAACAAAATTTTGAAAAAAAAAAAAAAAAATCGAACAGTAACCCTAGAAATTAAGTAAAAAATATCATTTATGAATTTGAACTTCAACAACTAATCGAATGCTCCTAAAAACCAATGATAGTGAGTTCCAAGATCAAACTGAATGCTCCTAAAAACCAAAGAAAATCTGAGTACAACAAGCAACTGTGATCAGCAAGGATAGATGGTAATCAAAGACGATCCTGACTAAAGCTATTCGATACCACAAACATCTTATCCTAAGTCTATAGTGTGGAACAAAGCCATAACAAGCAATAATATTTTCCAAGCAACTTTGGGATACAAATATAGCAAAGTGCTTAGCAAACAAAAAAAAAAAAACACTACGTCATGGATTAGTAATTATTAATAATCACAGACCTTTAGGAATACTAACATTTTGAAAATATAAAAACATTTCCCCCCCTTACACCTACTTTCTACAATCTTCTACTCCTCTAACCACTAAACCAATTCTTTTACACAATAGCTCTAACAAACTAACTACTGAAACTAACATATCCCAAATATAACCACTAGCCTAATCTGTTTTATTTGAGTAGATCTTATCAGTACCCTGCTCCCAAAGAATCACCTTGTCCGCAAGGTGAGAAGTCGAAAGCTGTCACTAAATCACGGCGACAAACTCCCAAGAAACATCAACATCGGATAAATCCCTTAGCTTGTGACGACCACCACGTTGTGGAAGAATTTTGCACGAAACACATCTTACAATTCAGAAGAGAAAAATAATTCCTTCTTTTCTTTTCTTCATTTCTATACAATGGGACGAGACTTCCAATTTATAGAGTACAATTGTATATCGAAAAAAGAGAAAAGGACAGAGGCACTCATTGCCTACCAACTAGCTATAAATCAATTACAGCTATCAATATACAATCCCTTAATTTAAAAAAGAAAAAAAATCTCAACACTCCCCCTCAAGTTGGTGCATAGATGTCCCACATGCCCAACTTGTCAAGAAACTTTGAGAATATTCGATTCGAGACTGCTTTAGTAAGAATGTCAGCTAATTGATCTTCAGATCGAATCTTAGGCAACTCCACAATTTTTCCATCCAATTTTTCTTTGATGAAGAATCTGTCCACTTCAACATGTTTGGTACGATCATGTTGTACTGGATTATGAGCAATATCACATGCTGCTTTGTTGTCACAATAAAGTCGAATCGGTTGTGTGATCGGATGATCCAAATCTTGTAAGAGAAGTCTTAGCCATAGTGCTTCGCAAAGTCCGAGTGCCATACCTCTAAATTCGGCTTCAGCACTTGAGCGAGCCACAACATTTTGTTTCTTACTTCTCCATGTAACAAGGTTGCCACCTACAAAGGTGAAGTAACCCGAAGTGGATCGCCTGTCATCTGTTGCTCCAGCCCAATCACATCGGTATAGACTTCTATGCTCTGTGGTTTGCATTCTTGGTGAATAAAATTCCTTTTCCAGGAGCGCTCTTCAAATACTTCAAGATGCGCATAACTGCATTCATATGCTGCTCTCCAGGATTATGCATATATTGGCTGACAACACTTAATGCGTAAGCAAGATCTGGCCTTGTATGAGCTAAGTACATCAATCTCCCCACAAGTCTTTGGTATCTTCCTTTATCGGCGGGTGTTTGATTTGCTTCAACACACAGTTTAATACCTGCTTCTATTGGTGTATCAACTGGTTGACATCCTGACATTCCAGTTTCTTGTAAAAGATCTATGGCATACTTTCTTTGAGATAGAAAGATTCCTTTACTTGATCGAGAAACTTCAATCCCAAGAAAATATTTCAAAAGACCTAGATCTTTCATTTCAAACTCTTTAGACAGGTAATTCTGTAGGGCTTGCCTTTCTTCAGGATCATTTCCTGTAATCACCATGTCATCCACGTATACAATGAGAGCTGTTATCTTGCCATATTGCTTCTTCAAGAACAAAGTATGATCTGAATTACTTTGACTGTAGCCAAAAGCTCTCATTGAATTTGTGAATCGCCCAAACCATGCTCTTGGAGATTGCTTCAATCCATATAGCAACCTCTTTAATTTGCACACCTTATGACCTTGTCTTTTTAATCCTGGTGGGAGATCCATGTAGACTTCTTCGGATAACTCGCCATGCAGAAATGCGTTCTTCACGTCGAACTGTTGTAGAGGCCAATCCAAGTTTGCAGCTAATGACAACAATACTCGAACCGTGTTGATTTTAGCTACAGGTGCAAATGTCTCTGTGTAGTCAATTTTCATAAGTTTGAGTGTACCCCTTTGCAACCAGTCTTGCTTTAAAGCGTTCAATACTGCCATCTGCTTTGTACTTCACTGTGTAAATCCAACGACACCCGACTGGTTTCTTTCCTGGCGGACAATCCATGAGTTCCCATGCTTCATTTTGTTGTAGTGATTTCATCTCCTCATTCATAGCTGCTTTCCATCTTGGGTCAAGTAAGGCTTCCTGCACATTGTTAGGAATAGCTACAGTAGATAATTGATTTACAAATGACTTATTTGATTCAGACAAACGATGGTTGGACATATAGTTACTCATAGGGTATTTGACCTTACTAGACAATTCGGGTTCATAGGTGGGCTTAGGAATACCTCTAGTATGACGTTGTGGTAACTGTCTTCTAGATGGTTCAGGCTCTGAATCAAGAACATCCTCAACAGACGACGAATGGTGTGGTATATCAGTGAAAGCAGTTTCGAACCCAGATTGTTCCGATGTTGATGGAGTATGACTGTCGGCTCCTGTCATCTCACTAGATTCCGGATGCTCAGCACTACTTGGGTTTTCTTCCAATTCAACCGCTTCTAGATTTACTGGTTCAGCTTCCGACCTTTCACCTCCCTCAAGGATGTGATAATCATAGTCGAGAGTTTGAATTTCCTGATGATACTCCCCCTGAAGTTCAGACTCGGAGGAAAAATACATCGTATCTTCATGAAACACCACATCCCTTGTAATAAACATTCGATGTGTCGGAGGATGATAACATCGATACCCTTTTTGATTTACAGCATATCCAACAAACACACAGCGCAGTGCACGAGGAGTTAACTTGGTACGCTGATGCTTGTGGAGGTGGACAAATGCCACACAGCCAAACACATGAGGAGGCAGATTTGGGACAGGTGGGGCAATCACAATGTCATTAAGAGCTTGGAGAGGCGTCTGAAAGTTGATTGAACTTGAAGGCACTCGATTGATTAAGTATGCGGCAGAGGTAAGTGCTTCCCCCCAATAAGATATCGGCATCTGTGCTTCTATCAAGGAAGCTCGGACAACCTCCAATAAATGGCGGTTCTTGCGTTCAGCGACTCCATTCTGCTGAGGTGTATGAGAACAAGTGGTCTGATGGATCACTCCATGTGCTTCTAAATACCTTTGAAGATCGGAACTGTAATATTCTCCACCATTGTCGCTGCGAAGGACCCGAATCTGTGCTTTGTATTGAGTTCCAATCATTTTATGAAATTTTTGAAATAACAAGTTCACTTCAGATTTGGACTTCATCAAGCATAACCAAGTCATTCTTGAGCAATCATCAATAAAGGTAACAAACCAACGAGATCCACCCAAAGTTGGAACTTTAGATGGACCCCAAACATCAGAATGTATAATCATAAAAGGAAGTGGACTTTTCTTCAAAATTAATGGAAACGAAGCACGATGGCTTTTAGCCAGTTCACAAATATCACACCGAAAACTAGCAACATCACATTTTTTAAATAAACTAGGAAACAACCTTTTTAAATAACCAAAAGAAGCATGTCCTAGGCGTCGATGCCACAACCAAATGTCAGATTTCTCTTTCTCCTTCTTAGTCCCATCTACTGTTAAGGCTTGTCGCAGCTTGTTAGAGTCCTTCGATGACAAGTCCAAGTAATACAACTTTCCTCGTCTAATACCACAACCAATCGTCTGTCTTGTCTGGATGTCCTTAAATACACAAAATTCAGGCCAAAAAATCACAACACAAGATAAAGCTTTAGTAATTTGAGAAACAGACAAAAGATTGTAATCTAGAGATGGAACGACTAAAACGGAATCCAGATTTAATGTATCAGTAACGGTTACAGATCCTTCTCCAATAACTGGGGTTGTATTACCATTGGCAGTGGAAACAATCTTTTGTGAGGAGGATTTAAGAAGGGGGACTTGTCTTGGATCAAAAGTCATATGATCTGTGGCACCTGAATCAATTATCCATGTACTATTCATAACAGATGCAGAAATATTTAGAACCTTACCATCATTACCTGTAGCAGCTATCAATGCCGAGGCTTTTTCAGCAACATCATCCTCTGTCTTCATTTCAACAATAGCCGCAGTTGAGGGCCGTTTGGACTCCTTTTTTTCGTTGTTCCCGATTATGATCCCACCATTCTGGATATCCCACAAGTTCAAAGCAGCGGTTTCTGGTATGACCAGTCTTGTTGCAATGAGTACATTTGAGAGTTGACTTATCAACACTTGTGGTGGTCTTTGGATGGTCGGTCTTGGATCGGTCCCGTCAGTTTTGAGTTGTTCGTTGTCGGGCTATCATGGCTGAGCTGTCAGGATTGTCAGATTCTCCTTTCAATGTTGTCTGACGTATTGCCTCTCGTCGAACCAACGCATAGCATTCCTCCAAATCAGGAACTTGTTCTTTGCGTAGAATCTCTCCACGAACTTGTTCAAAATTACCATCCAGTCCAGCAAGAAATATGTGCACCCGTAGTCGTTCGATGGATTTTCGGTATGCTGCAACGTCATCTGGATCTTTCATGACCACTTTATCACGATGATCCAATTCACGAAAAATTTCAGTCAACTCCCCATAATATTCAGAGAGAGACCTACTATTTTGTTTAGCAGTAAAGGCCTTTTGATTTAAAGTGAAAACTTGGAGCTCATCACTCCCATCATAAAAGGCTTTTGACAAAGCACTCCAAATCTCTTGAGCAGTGGGTAGGCGTAAGTAACGTCTCATAATTTCTGGGCTCATGGACATCAATAGCCACCTCTTCACTTTCTGATTTTCAGCATACCACTTTTCATATCCATCGTCTGATTCTGTGGGAGGTTTATTCTTGCCTCGAATGTAGGAAAGCTTCTCTCGTTCAGCCAGATGCATCTCCATTAGCTGAGACCAAACATCATAATTTGACTCTGTGAGTATGATACCAGCATTAAAAATACTTTCAGATTGGACAATAACTGGAACAGATTTCGTCCCAGATGACTCAATATTTTTTTCACTCATTTTTTTTCTTCTTCTTCTTCTTCCCTTTTTTTTTCTTTTTTTTTTTTCGTTTTTTTTCTTTTTCCTTTTTTTTTTCTTTTTTTCCTTTTTTTTTTTTTTTTTTTTTTGGGTTATATATAGATATATGTATTTAGCCTCAGAGAGATCCTTTCTGTCTCTCTCGATGTCTCCCTCTGCTCGTCCACGGAAATACCAGCGAACGGCAAAGCAGCGGTCAGTGGCGGTGAGGGGCGAGCGGCAACCGGCAGCGAGGAGATTGAACCTTTACGCAGGAAGCATAAGGGTCTTTTGCCGGTGTAGGCCTCTAAACACTGAAGAAACCGAAGCAGGTGCTACGATGGTTGTTGACTTTGAATCAGCTAAAGATGGCGAGCTAAGTGTGAAATCAAATGGGGTTGTGAAAAAGACCTTCAAGTTTGATGCTGTGTTTTGTCCACAAACAGACCAAGCTGATGTTTTCAAAGACACGGCGCCATTTGCAACCTCTGTTCTTGATGGGTACAATGTGTGCATATTTGCTTATGGACAAACTGGAACTGGAAAAACTTTTACCATGGAGGGCACTGAAGCAGCTCGAGGAGCGGCGAGTGGCAGCGAGGAGCGGCGAGTGGCAGCGAGCGGCGGCAAATGATTTCTGGGTATGAGATATTTTTTTGTTTTTCTGGGTTTGAGAATTTTTTTTTTCTTTTCTGGGTTTGATTTCTGCGTATTGGGTTTTGAATTTGATTTCTGGGTATTGGATTTCGTTGAGGAAAGCTCAACAGAGAAGGGTAGGATTTTGGATTTGATTTTTGGGTATGAGATGATTTCTGCGTATCTGCGTATCTGGGTATGAGATGATTCAATCCCTTTTTTTTTTTTTTTTTTTTTTTTTTTTTTTAATAAGGCTCTGATACCATCTTACAATTCAGAAGAGAAAAATAATTCCTTCTTTTCTTTTCTTCATTTCTATGCAATGGGACGAGATTTCCAATTTATAGAGTACAATTGTATATCGAAAAAAGAGAAAAGGACAGAGGCACTCATTGCCTATCAACTAGCTATAAATCAATTACAGCTATCAATATACAATCCCTTAATTTAAAAAAGAAAAAAATCTCAACATATGGAGTCCTCAAATGATAAGTCAACAATGGATTGATAGCTAAAACTCAAACATATTTACAAGTGGGACCTCAAGAAGAAGAGGGTTCTTTAGGAATCTAAAGCCAAACCCACCTTCCCCATCTACATCTCTTTTTAAGGATTCAATAATGAATATATTGATTAACATGAAGGCAAAATACTAATGATGATGACAACAACAACAACAACAACAATAATAATAATAATAATAATATCAACAACAAAAAGATATAAACATGAAAACAATTGATTTGATAAACTAAACACAACAAAAGACGCTCAACCGAAGCGATCAAACAGAACATAGAAGAAAAATGACACGCGCGCGCGCGCGCGCGTTTCTTGTATTTCAGTTCCTCTCTTCAACAATGGCTCCACCATTGTTTCTTCTACAAAGTTAGAGAGAGAAAGGAAATAAGAGAGAGTAAGGTGAGAGAGATACGGGAGAGAGAGAGAGAGAGAGCTGAGTTTGTGTATTTATGTGTATATATATATTCACACATTTATATGTATTTATATACACAATAGAAGACTGGTTCTCAGCTCACACACAAACCCACAAGAGGCAAAAAGCATGGAGAAAAAAAAAATGAGAAAATTACTTTCAGACGTGAATGTCTAGTAGGTGAAACGAATCAGGCTTTGGCATCTGGTGGTAATTCTTCTTCTTCTATTTCAGTTCTTCTTTCCAACAATGGCTCTCTGATACCAAAATGGTACGGGATTACTGTTCACGGTACGGAATACTGTTCACGGTACGTAATATTGTTCACTAAAAACGGCTGGGTTGGGAAAAAATTACTCAGACTTAAAAAAAATCTAGGATGACGCCACTAACGATTCCCACGCGTTAGATAAGTCAAAAACTCGCCACTCTAGGAATCCACCTAAGAGATAAGAGCTCACAATTCACTCTAGAACTGAATTTTTCTCATTCAACAAAAAGTTCTCATACTGATTATTTCAGCCCCTTTTAAGGACGAATTTTACATACAAAGTAAATAAAATTCGGTTACAAACACCCCCTTAATTACATACATAAAACCAAGAAAACTCCCCCACCATAAGTATTCTGAAAACCATCCATATTCCAACCATTATAGCCCTTTACTTCAGCCACCAAGACTGATCAAATTCCCATCATAATTGCCCACTGCCTAACAAACTTCTACTAATTAAACAGAATTAAAACCAACTTCAAAGTGTAGTAAATACTAGAATAAAACTGAAAATAAACACTCAGAAATCAGCAATTAAAGTTGAGCTTGAAAGCCAAACTTGTGAGCCAAGACTCAAGCCATGAAAGCCATGCACACTTGCCAAAAACGTGTTGCTCGAACTTAAAACATTGTCTTGATCTGCATCAGGCTCCTCCATTGTTTCTTCTGCAACTTCTGTCCCGTAGAGAGAGAGAGGAGGAGAGAGAGAGAAGGAGAGAGACAGTTGAGTGTGTGAAAAAGAAATGCATGGGAAATTTTAACGGATTTGATTGTTAAGGAAGCAAAAAGATGGCCTTGCCCCTACATACTCACTCAAACTTTTTTTTTTTTTTTGTGTCCTTTTTGTTGATGTTAATTTTTTTTTGGTTTCTTCTTTTGTAATTTGATAGAAATGAGGAAACAAATGAATAGGATCTCAAAATTCTTAAAATAAACAAACAAAAATTGACAATAAAAAAGAAAAGCACAAATATGTATGAGAACAAGGTATAAGCAAATAAAGGGAGAGTAAAATGGGGTTATAAAAAGAACAAGGTAAAAGCACATGAAAGAAGGTAAAATGGATTCGTGAGCGGATTGACGTTGACTACTTTTCGGCATCGTAGCGGCGCCTAAGTTCTTTTCATTTTCTTTTCTTCTTCTTCTTCTTCTTCTTTATTCTTTCTTTCTTCCCTTCTTTTTTTTTTTTTTTTTCCCCCTAATTGTCATATAGAACAAATTCTATCTTTTAAATCACTAATAAACAAAGAAAAATTATACCGTTACCATTGATTAATGCTAAGTGATCTGTGATCAATACTAATTTATTTACCGAACTTAAGTATATTAATTACCCTTTGCTTGAACCATTTTACAGTGATACCTTTTGTATCTGTCAAAATCATGGATTAACATTATCCCTATTTCATAACCTCGATGTGGATAACTAGTGAAAGCTAATATTCTATACAAAGTGTCTGTAAAATTTCCACGACGTCCAAAAGTATGCTATTCATTTGTGTGTATACTGAAAAAAATCATTAAGCAAAATGAATCATTTTAATAAAAGAAGCAGAAGTACGTGGGGATTCAAAAATAAATATATTATTAAAACCAAGAAGAGGCAAAATCTTCTGTTTTGGGCTTTTGGTGCCCTTTCTTTATTTATCTCCTTTTCAGCCCCAAAAAAAAAAAAATAAATAAAAAGAAAAATAAAAATAGAGGCAAAATCGGAATGTACAGTACGTTCCTCCGGCCCTATGGGAGTCTATAGTCTACAAAGGTAGAATTGGCAGTGGAGTTCCTTTTCTCCAATATTATTTTTGTTTTTCTCTCGCCCCCTTTTCATTAATATCTTCTTTCTCTCTTCCCTCTCGCGTAAATTCCAACCAAAAGGCCAATCACAAGCAAAAACTAATCTGGCAGTATTATTCTACTTACAGAAACTTTTTTTTTTTTCCTGGGTCCGGGCTATTTCTTTTTCTTTTTCTTTTTTTTTTCCTAACATTAAAAATGTATATTTTAGTGTCACCTAAAACATGAACGGGACTTTTATGAGTGAAAAATAATTAAGAATGCTCTTAACTATAGAATTAGAATGATTTTTATTTTCACGAGTCTTTTACATCTAATTCAAATCTCTCACACAGACACATGTCTGGGTTTAAAAAAGATCTTTTGTAATAATTATATGTTTTGTAACGTTTAATATCTTGAAATATATGTATATACATATATATATATATTAGAGATACTTATTTAAAAGAGCAAAGAGAAAATTTCATTTCCCGAAAGAAGCCGTGAGTACCTAGATGATTTAAAATATAATAGGCCACTATTTTAGTATTAATATCAAAATAGCAAGTTAGCTTTGTGATGCTCAAAATATGACCATTTGATTAAAACCATTTATTCTAATCAACAATGAATTATGTATAAGTTAACCTACATATAATTATAATCCATGGCAATTTTTAGTTTGTTATGAAGTTGACTTTGTCAACCCCTTGCTTGTGTTGTTGGCAAAGGAGAACGGGCCCCCTCATTAAAACAAAAAATAGAGGCTGATATTTTTAATTTAAAAAAAGTAAAAAGAAACGTACAGTTTTCCCTCAATTAAAACAAAAAAACAAAAAAAACAGAGAGAGAGAGAGAGAGACTATTTTCATCTTCTCTTTGCATGTTGTTTACTCTCTACACAAGCATATTAACGTATCATTTTGATAAACGCTCCTCACAACTACACAGCTTGTCATTCTTGTAAAGCCAAATTGATTATAGTGATGTCGGAGCCAAAAAGTAAAAAAGAAAAATGCTGAAATATCCCTTTGGCTTCTATGATTATTTATTATTGTATCCCTCCGTTATATTTTATTATTATTATTACATATATAAATATATATATTTTTGGCTGATTGATTTATTTTGGTTTTGAAAGAGAAGCCTTCATTCAAAGAACTAGTCCAAATCTTGAACAGCCGCAGAGGACAGTCAAATAAGCAAACTCGGGCAACCATAATACAATTGAATAACAAGAGATAAAGAGTAATTTGACAACCTGGAAACACTCTTACACTGATCATAAACACAGAGTCTAAATTGATTCATTTAAAACTATTTCCCAATGCCATTGAAAAAACGAAATAAGATATCTAAAACAAGTGTTATAAATAGTAATTAAGAAATGAGATAGAACAAAAGAAAGGGTAAAATGGGTATAATCCAAGTTCTGCTTTTTGTTTTTGGTTCAAAATCAGAGCCGAAAAAGGGGGTACTCCATACTCTTGTGGCATGTTTATTTATCAAGAGTAAGGAATGGGAGTCAATATCTTGTTTAGTTGCTCTTTTTTTTTTCTTTTTTTTTTTTTTCCTGAAATGGGAGTAAGAATGGTGGGTCCCACACCAATTTGCATTGAGGAATGGAATCGGCAATCCCATGCTCCCCCTTCGGATTATGACTCACATTCCTATTATTAACATTAAATTACCATTTTATCTTTAGTTAATTTGCAAAAAAATTATATTAAAAAATAATAACAACCTATATTAATTATTTTTATTAACTAAATATAATATATTTTTATTAACTTAATATTATATAACTATCATAATTACTATTAACGTTATTAGAGTAAATAAAGAACTTTTTTATCATAATATATTATACAATAAATAAAGGGGTATATATGTAAATTTACAACCACTAATTCTGATTTCTATTCTAAGTAAATGAATAAATGAGATTGACAGTGATTCTGACTCCAATTCCTTAAACCTAAGTGAACAGCATATTCTAACTCCAAATCCTTCTTTCAAATCTAGCCTACTACGATTCCTACCCACTCCGATTTATGCTCACTCTGATTAGACGTAAGTAAACATGGCACTGACATAAGTAAACATGGCGCTGAGGTTTATGGGGTCTCCGTTCTTCTTTTCTCTTGCAGGCCTTTCAAATACCTTTTTGTTTTCACTCTCACGCAGGCTCCTCCCCCAAAGCCCTTACAAGCCAATCAAATCCACTAGAATTATGATGTCTCATTGTGTTAATATTTAGGGGTAGATAAAAAAAAAAAAAATGGTGTGTGTTTTTTTCTTGTGATAAAACTGGGGTATTATTTCTCACTTTTTTATGGTATGGAAAAATAGTATATATTTTGATTTCTTTAATTTCTTCGACCAAGTAATCGAGTGCTTAACTCACAATGATAACCTCCACTCCATATACACATGTAGTAACCCAAACTATAAATTAAAACATCGTTAAATTAGACCTTTTCTCATAAATTTTATACCTTATCACAAAATATCTCTGAATTTAATTTAAAACATCCACTCCCTCTGAATTTTAAAATGTTTGCAAGTTCCCCCCTATTAAATAATTGACGGAAGCTGACATGTGACACTTGTTTACAATAAGAGTTGAGGGTTTTGAATGTGCAATTTGAAGATGCCCTTCAAATTAAGTTAAAACACAAATTTGTCCTAATAACAAATGTTAAATTAAAAAAATTAACAATTCCAAATAAAAATTAAGAAGGATATATCTATTAAGGTAACGCATATGGTACTTTCTGAACATATTAATTAAATACATAGACAAGTCAAGGTTTCATGATCTTCTTTTCCTCATCAAATATCAGCAATTTCAAAATTATTCATGTGGTAGTGTACTGCATATATATATAGGATCAAAAAAAAAAAAAAAAAAAAAGAGCAGCACAAGAAAGTGAAATGTTACACACACAGTAGCGTTGATGAAGAGAGGAGGACTATAATCAAGTGAAAGAAATATATATTCATCAATAATTAGGAGAGTTTACAAAATTGCAATTGGTGCGAATTTCGCCTTCATTAGGACCAGTGAGGACTTGAACATTCCCAAGCTTCTTCATCGACTTTTTAAACTGCAAGTAGAAAGTTGAGCTGTCGTAAGCCAACGTCTTGACAATATATGAAGTCCTTGGATCGGAATAGAGCAATCTGTCGGTTGATAAGAGACCAATTTTCCTGTAAATTAAGTTAACAAAATATTCGTTGTCGAAGTTTTTGGGAGTTGTTGCGTCAAGATCGACATAATCTGAGGCCCATCTGCATTTTCTTTGCAAGTAATCATAAAACTTTGGGTCAATTGACAAATCTTGCAAACCATAATTAGTACTAGTAGTGTAGTTGTATAGCCAATACTGGATGGCACCGCATGAAGACCTCCCAATTGTGTGTGCCCCTGAAATATTTTCACCAGAATTAAGTTTGTGTTAAAAATAAGGATTTCGTTGTACTGATTCACCCTGATTTTTTTTTTTTTTTTGAACAGCTACAATTTGCATACTGAGTTAATAAATCTATAATAATTTATCTCATATTGACAACAATATTAATCTTTTCAAAGAAGTTGAGACTTCACTTGCATATAAGTCGTTAATTAAGAGCATAAAATGTATTTTTTTAATCAACATTAAGCCATCTTAATTTATATTTAAAACAAAGTTGATCTAAAATTTTCTCTCTTGATAAAACCTGATTAAATATATCTTAATCTCAAAAAATTTGGATTAGAATAAATTTAAAGAAATAATAATCATAATTATTCATGTCATTAATTAACAACTCATGTACAAATTATTACATATCAATTTCCTCCAAAAGATTAACCTTATGATAAATGGGATAAATTGCTATGGATTTATAAGTCTATAGGGCAAATTGTAAGGATTAAAAATTTAGTATGCAATTTAAAGAATAAAAAGGAAAGCCTAAAAAATAAAGAATAAAACTAACTAAATTTGTAAAGTTTAGGCTCACCTGAGAGAGCAACCAAGTCATCAATATCCAAGCCTAGAGACTGGAAAAGCTCAATCAAATCTGTAATGCTTTCGTGGCCCATCGGAATCAGCGACTCAGCCTCCTTGGCAATGGATACGAGACCATCTTTTCTACCGTAGTCGACCGTCCAGTATCTACCACCGGCTGCAACAGTCGCATCTCTAGCGGCTGCCGTGAGAATATCGGAACACGACACAGTTCTTGGGCACTTCTTCTCAATCTCGGCCTTGATTTCATCAATCACTTCAAACCCTCTAAGTGTCTTGCTTACTGTGGCTTTTCTCTCGCTTCCCTCGTGGTTGAGCAGAACGGAAGCATCGCATCCCTAATACAGGTTGTAACATATCAATCTTTATTTAATGCCCACATAAAAAATTTTACATTAAGGACCAAAACAAAAAAAAAACAAAAAAAAAAAAAAAAGATAAAAAAAAAAAACCTATCCTGCACACCAAATATTGTTGATGTTTATGAACAATTTCGTCAAAACAGCACAAGCATATGAATATGATGACCTAAATATGATCTAGTTGAATAAAATATGATCATTCACAAAACATTCATACAACAAATTTGATTTTTGTTAAACCCTGACACAAAATTTATCTCCCACTATGCAACAATTGTTTATATATATATATATATGTATTTATATATGGTTGAAATTGAACCGAATGCTAAATTAATTAAACAAATACAACAGTTCCAAATATCACAACATATATAATAACTATATTTGATAGAACTATATAAAATAGAATATATATATATATATCTATATATATATCTTACCCGGACGGCACAGTCATGGAAGTGCAACCTGAGAAGACTAGGAGCAAGAGAGTCATCCTTGGCAACCCACTCCCAAACTTTTTTACTAACAATGGACTCAAAGTCCGGGCAGCTCCGGTAATAGTAGTTAGAAGAAAGCGAATCGTCGTAGGCGATGGAGGGCTTCTTCTTGTCATGAATGTCGGGGAATAAATTCGGAAC
Organism: Ficus microcarpa; assembly: GCA_025413485.1. Lineage (NCBI taxonomy): Eukaryota > Viridiplantae > Streptophyta > Magnoliopsida > Rosales > Moraceae > Ficus > Ficus microcarpa. Next base: position 10,984,161 of record CM046375.1, read on the forward strand.
CGTTAGAGAAAAAACTCCCTCCAATTCCGAAGGCTGAAGATCATCGTAGTTCTGATCATTGGAATAAGAGGATGGAACTTGATGATCATCTTCTTGTGAGCGATATTTGGAGGGTTCATAATAGGATGAAGACGCCGAAACTACGTGGATTGTTCCAAGGAGAACTAGAAGAACAAAACTTGTACTGACCATAGAATTCATGATCATTTAAGAAGTGGAAAATCTATTCTCACAAACAAAAAGCCAGATTGAAGAAAACTTTTTGGGCTGATACTTAGTTTCCCAACCAATGGAAGAATAGTTGTTTTGGTCGTCGATTTATATATATATATATATATATATTTACATTGGTTTACTAAATTAATTAAGGGATTGGTATTTGTAGAAGGAGGAACTACGTGAGACGCACCTCTAGGCTAAATGCAGGTGACATGCCGTCACGTAGGGAGCGAATTATTCCATGTATAATTTTTGGTACTAAAAACAACAAAAATAAAAAAAAAATAAAACCATTTGACTTTCACATGCCATCGTGTATGTAGATCTATTTTCGTTAGTGCTAAAGGTGTCACATTATAATAAATATCATATTATATAATGTATAAGGGGAATTGGGGAATCTTCCTGCCTAGTTTCGTATCATGGTTGGTGGCTTAATGAACCAAAATAGCTGAGTTTGACCATATTTTGCTTTTCCCACTTTAATTTTCAGACCTTTTTTTTTAGAGCTCGAGGAATCCATTGGATTGAAGCGGGACGAGATTTATGTCGCTCTAACAAGCTAGAACTTAGATTTCTTCCACTCTATAAGAGTACTGGTCAAAGTCAGCAAAAGATGTTTTGTTGAACTTGTCCTCATTAAACGCTGGTGAGAGTAATCTATTAGTTTATCACTGATAAATCAGGATTTCTATGGAATCAGATAGTGATCATTGGCTAGTGCTGGCATTACAGATCACGCGGTAACACGACTCAAAAACGACTCAAATTTTATAGATTAGTGCCAGAAAAAAGGGGTGTGGGTTAGTTTTGGGTCAATCTGAAATTGGCACGAAAGAAACCAGTCAATTTTAGATTGGACATGACCAACCCAAATATGGTATGCAATTTTTTAGAGGTGTTAATTTGATATGACTTTATTATGAACTTATAATCTTACAATAGTTTTTATTATAATCTTGTACTCTTAATTTGTTGTGAAATATTAGTTTTTTAAAATGTGTTAAAAAAAAAAAAAAAAACTCAACAAAAATATATTATTTTTGTGTAAATCATGGATTCATGGATCAATTTATGAGTCGCTTTTAAGTCATATTGTACCAATCAATCAAGTAATTGAGTTGTATTTGTGACGTGATTTTGAAAGACTTTCTTGTCATAGGTCATGTTCAGGTTGAGTCAAAATTATAACACACATGACCAAATTACGACACAAAAATAAGACGTTATACGAATTGCCACCCCTACCATCACTCATTGTGGGTGACTAGTCTTCGAAACCGGTTGTTGACATGTGAAGTAAGCTGGTATATTAATACCAGTAATATACTTGATTGATTCGCAAAAACTACACATATCACCAATTTTCTATGAGAATAACATTCCAGTAGATTAACATAATAATCTACTGGAACAATTTTCCGTTTTCAATAAATATCGTTGGTCATCTCAAACTAGCGTCCCGGGGTAATTTGATAGATTGACTACTAGATTAATTATCAGAATTCACGTAAAAAAAAATTTTTTTTTTTTTTTTTTGAGAGAGAGAGAGAGGGCATCACATTAAAAAGTTATCAAAGAAATATTAGATTAATAGAATAGTAATCAACAAAAGATTAAAAAAAGAAAAAACTTACTTCAAGAAAATTAAAAAATAAAAATAAAAATAAAAATAAAGAAAGAACTACAAAACACAAACACGAAAAATACAAAGATAGTATATATCTAAGGGATAATTGACAATGCTCCTCATTATTGGGAGACCCCCAGCGAATATATCTGAGGAGAGCCCAAAAAATGCATGACAATGGCCCAAAACAACATCAACCGGACAAGCCTGCAACCCAAGTTTTAATCTATTATTGTCTCGTGATGTTAATTAAGCAAGGATCCCACACAAAAACCAATTAAAAAATGAAAAAATGTTTGAAAATACGCCTTGTTTGCAGACCTTTAAAAGATATAGTGTGCCAGTGGTGGTTTAATTACATGGTTGGTTAGTTAAATCAAAATTAACCTTGAAACATATACTTTAAACTGTGTCTAATTAATTTGATCCTTTTGGTCCAAAATTCACCCTGTCAATTAGTGACATCGAGCAAATAGCATTGGGGCACATGACTTCAAGTAAACGACTTGAAAAAATCATTTAGAATATATGGGACTCGGCTAAGGTACATCGGATGCGTAGAAACTTCAGACACTTGTTCGCATAGGAGAAGTTGCAAGTTGTCAATAAATCCTATTGTCAGAATTTGAGATTATATGTCAGGGAATTAGCAGGTTAAAAACCGGTTATAGTAGATCCGATGTCATGTAACTATTCACAGGATATATGAGATACATTTACCATTTATGAAGGACATGAATGTAAATTACTTTTATTTTAACCTTTTTTTACCTTGAAATTTTGGGAAAGAAAACGACATAGTAATCCTCTGTAGTGGTGGAGCAAGTTTGACTAGTAACATTGGTAACTTGGATTGTTTTTGCATTTTTTTAGTGGAGGAAAACCTGTAAGGGGACTATTCATGTTCTAATTCTTTAGTAATTTGATTACGTTATTTTGTGCATACACTCATGAACTTTTCAAATTTTGTAATTGAATCCCTAAATTTTATCTTGACAATCAACCCTATGAACTTATAAAATTTGGTACGTTAATCCTTTGTTCTAATGTCAATTAAAATTTAAACCATTTTTTTACACATGACTTGCAAACAATAATCCAAAAAAAAAAAAAAAAGCATTGCTGGTTATTTTAATTTAATTACAATACAAGCTCCTTTTAAATTTTAGGTTTAAGTTTAAGTTATAATTGAATTAGATCAAATTTTCAAATAAATTTGTATTATTGGTCGAGGATAGGCTTATGGTTGGGATCTTTTTTTCAAAAAATTAGGTTCATTGGTCAAGGATGAGCAAGGGGTCGGGGTCAAATTTTGGGACTAGAATTAGGATCAAGTTTCGGGACCAGGACTGTGGCTGTGATCAGGTTTTAAGATATGGTAGAGGTTGGGTCTCGAAACCATGATAGGTTAAGTTAGAGACCGGGTTCCAAGGTCAAGTTGTGACACTTAGAGTGGGTTTTGAGACTATGGTTCCAAGGTCATGGTTTAGTTTTGAATCAAGGTATGAGTTAGAGTCAGGTTTTTGGACAGTGTTCTAAGATCAGATTTCAATATTGGGTCAGATGGAGTTGAGTTGGGTTTCAAGGCTGGGATCGAATTAGAGTCAAGGTTGAGACTAGGGTTGGGTTCAGATCAAGTTTCAAGGTCATGGTCGGGTTTCGGGATTAGGATTAGGTTTCAAGGTTGGGTTTCGGGACTAGGGATCATGGTCGAATTTTGATTGACTCTAACCTTGACCCTTGTCCCAACACTGAACTTGAACTCGACCACAAAACTTGATCTCATCCTCGACCCCAAATCCTAGTACCAGAACTTGGTCCAAAACTTGACCATAGAACCCAATCCCAAAACTTGACTTGGGAATCCAGTCTTGATCAAGATCACAACTTGGAACCCTATCCTCAAATTTCAACTACGACTCCAATCCCAAATTCTAACCTTGATCTCAGATATTGACCCCGAAGCCGATTTGAAATTTAATCTCAACCCTGATCCCAAAACATAATCTGGAAGTATATAAGGTAAACGATGATAAAAACTGTTTTTAAAAAAATTATATCAAAAGTTGAATTTTTTTGTAATAAATTTATAGAGTTATCCTCTCTAATACACTCGTTGGAGATTGTTTACCTTCTAACCCCCTGTGCTAAGCTTTGTGCTCCTAAGAACAAATGAAAATGAAAAACCTAATTTGACTGAATCATCTTTTACTCGTCAATCACAGAATCTACCCTATCACAACCCTATTTAGAAATCAATGGAGTATCACGTAATTTCTCAGAAATTGGTTCAAAGCTAGTTCAGAAGAAAAAAAAAAAAAAAAAAAAAAAGGGTTCAAACTTCAAAGTTATACCTTGTGTTCTTCAAAACCTACCCTTCCTTGTTTTCCTCATCCTAAATAACGACACGTAGTTTCACACTTATGAAGCTTCATTTCTATTTTATTTTCCCTAAAAAAGAACCACTAAAATATGTAATAACCGGTTAGAGGACTTACACAAGTTGCCTAAAAAGTGAATACCCTTTTTAAAATATCAGCCATGCAGGTTATCTAAATGGTTATAATTAATTGAAGATTTTGGTTCTTCAGAAATGCAGTGATGGACTATGGAAGTCCCCTATATATATAGGACATATATAATGAAGTGAAAATATTATATATATGCGGAAGTTAGCTCCCTCAGAAGTTTTGTGAGTCTTGCTTATCCAAAACCAGGCCCACAACTATTACTCGATAAAGGTCAATACATATGGTTTTTTTATTTTTTATTTTATTTTTTTTTATAGAGTTCATGAATAGTTATACACGCAACAATCGACTAGCTTTGGGAATTGCATGACCTAAATTTCACGTGATATTAATTACACCAAAACTTCAATTATATTTCTTGATCTAGAGGTTAATTTCAAAAATAACACTTGTGGGAAAAATATTATTAAAAATAGCATTATTTTTATTTTATTTCATTACTAACACTGTCATGCCATCAACATCAATTGAAATGGCTGTAAAAAGTCAAAAAAATGCTCTCAATCAACCCTAAATTGAAGTTTTTTCCACTTTCCCGACCCCCCTGCGCACCCCTCACCCATAAATATATAAGTCATCGTTCTAAATCTCATTTTTTATTCCCTCATTTTCCTCTCACCCTAGCCTCACGCACTTTCTCTTCACTGTTATTGAAGATCTAAGTTCACTCTAAGTCTAACAAATCTCTCCCCATCTTTATTCACTCTATTCACTTCACCCTTTCTATCCTTACCATGGTTAAACCGAAGCTGCCAGCTTAGCTCCTAGTCCATTTGAAACTCTTCTCATTTCCCATTAGCCTCGTTCTAGCTTATATCAAGTGCAAATATGAGGTAATGCTACTTGTTATTTGGTTTTATTTGTTTCTATATACTTTAAATGGGCTTGCGTTTTGAAATATAATCTAAAAAATGACTATGTTAAATTTTTGAGTATATGATCTTGGTCTTCTGTAGCATATGTAGAAGATAGATTTCCTGTGTTTTTTGGTCTCTTATTGTAATATTTCTTATTCTGAAAAATTTTTAATACTACTAACAGTAAACAACATAATGACCTTCTGTTCATCATTATGATAACTAAATCGGTGCATAATATTTTTATCAAATAGAAATTATGATTTCGACCATAACAAAAAAAAAATTTGTATATTATTTGATAGTCTAACCCAAATGGTCATTGTCATAATGACTAATAGGGGTAACAATAGGGGTTCTAAATGACAAATAGAAGTTGTCATAATATTTGAGAGTTGAGCACAAATGGTCATTTTCATAATGACTAACAGGTCAATTTCATTATGACATTCTCAATTCTAATGATATGATACATTTATTTTGACATTGACGTAACAACAGAAGTTCTAAAATACAAATGGTAGTTGTCATACGTTGTACATAATGTGTATAATGGGGAAAAAAAACATGTATTTGCTTAACTCTTATTTCGCCT
>CM046375.1:10990092-11023384 GCA_025413485.1 Ficus microcarpa
CTTTAGAAAGTTTGATTCCAATCCTGAAAGGTTGAGCACCTTTCTTGGAATCCTTCATAGAAAACCTCTCAAGTACTTTATCAATGTATAAAGCTTGGGAGAGTGCTATCGTTTTGTTCTTTCTATCTCTAAAGAGTTGAATACCAAGAACATAACTAGCTTCTCCTAAGTCCTTCATGTCAACTGTTTGGCTAACCAAACTTTGACAGATGATAGTATTGCCACATCGTTTCCAATAAGCAATATATCATCCACATAGAGTACAAGGAACACCACTTTCTCGTTCTTGATACATTTATAAACACATGGTTCATCAATGTTTTGTTTGAATCCATAAGTTTTGATCGCTTGATCAAACCTAATATTCCAAGAACGAGATGCTTGCTTTAATCCATAAATGGATTTAAGCAACTTGCATACTTTGTCTTCTTGGCCTTTTGCCTTGAATCCGTCTGGTTGTATCATATAGATATCTTCCTCAAGAGAGCCATTTAAGAAAGCTGTCTTGACATCCATTTGCCAGATCTCATAATCGAGAGCAGCCGCAATGGATAAAAGAATGCGGATTGACTTAAGCATTGCTACAGGCGAGAAGGTTTCTTCATAGTCGATTCCTTCTTTCTGCGTATAGCCCTTCGCTACAAGTCTTGCTTGAAAGTTTCCACTTTCCCATCCACACCTCTCTTCCTCTTGTATACCCACTTACACCCAATCGGTTTTATGCCTTGGGGTAAGTCTACAAGTTTCCAGACTCCGTTGGAATCCATAGATTCCATCTCGGCGTTCATAGCCTTTTGCCAAAGACTAGAATCAACATCCTCCATAGCTTCCTTGTACATAGCCGGATCATCAATATGTTCTATGGATTCTGCTTCATAAACTTCACCACTGAACATGTACCTTTCAGGCTCCCTGATAATCCTCCCACTACGACGAAGCTCCTGTGGTTGTTGATTCTTTAGTGATTTTTCCGCAGGGTTTTCTGTGACTTTAGGAACATCCAAACCCGAAGTCATCTCCTCAAGCACTACTTTGCTACGAGGTTTAAAGTCTTCCATGTAACTTCCTCAAGGAATGTTGCATGTGTTGAAACAAAGACTTTATTTTGCTTTGGATTATAGAACAGACCACCTTTTGTCCCTTTTGGATAGCCAACAAACAAGCACACTTCTGATCGTGACTCCAATTTCTTCGCTTCCTTATCCAGGACGTGTGCCGGACAACCCCAAATTCGAATATGATTCAAATTAGGTTTCCTACTCGTCCATAACTCATAAGGAGTTTTAGGAACCGATTTGGAGGAAACGTTATCTAGAAGATAGCATGCAGTTTGTATGGCGTGCCCCCAAAATGATAAAGGTAAAGTGGAATAACTCATCATAGACTGGACCATATCCAATAGGGTCCTATTCCTTCTCTCAGCTACACCATTCTGTTGAGGAGTACCAGGTGCAGTCAACTGGGATTGTATCCCATTCTCTATCAAATATCCTAAGAACTCATCCGATAGGTATTCCCCACCTCGATCCGATCGAAGTGTCTTAATGGACTTGCCTAATTGTTTCTCCGCTTCAGCCCGAAACTCTTTGAACTTGTCAAAGGCTTCGCTTTTGCGGGTCATTAAATAGACATATCCATACCTTGAGTAATCATCAATAAAAGTGATATAATACTCATACCCACCACGTGCTTCTATGTTCATGGGACCACAAACATCTGTATGCACAAGTTCTAAAAGTTTCTCGGCACGACCATCCTTGGCAGCAAAGTGCCGTTTAGTCATCTTGCCCTCCAAACAGGATTCGCATTGTGGCCAAGGTTCAACCTCGTACAAGTCGAGGCATTCATCTTTTACCATCCTTTGAATTCTGTTAAGGCTTATGTGACCAAGTCGTAAATGCCAAAGATATGATTTGTTAGAATGAGAAGACTTATGTCTTTTAGAGTTCTTTTCCAATTCTGTATCAAGCAGTGAGTGCATCTTAGGTTTGATAAAATAAAGATTTCCATGCATCCATCCATTACAGATAAGAGAATTGTTTTTCCTAATAACAACTTTATTATTAAAAGAAACTGAATAAGAATCTTTAATTAAACAAGCTACCGAAATTAGGTTCCTTTTAAAATTAGGAACATAAAAACAATTTCTCAAAACAATAAACCTAAATTCATCAAAATAAAGATGCACTTCTCCCACTGCTTCAGCTCGCACCAACGTCCCATCGCCGGTTCTTAACGTAAAGTCCTCCTCATGTAGACTTCTCGTTACCTTGAACCCCTGTAGAGAAATACAAACATGGTTAGTAGCTCCAGAATCTATAACCCAATTGTCCGTAGATTCTTCCACTAAACAACCCTCAAGATACAGGACATTGAAATTACCTTTCTGCTTTTGCAAAGCCAGGAAATCTCGGCAATCCTTCTTGAAATGTCCTTTCTTCCCACAGTGAAAGCACTTAACCTTTTTGGGGTCCACCTTTTGCTTCTTAGTCTTGGTAGACTTCTTAGAAGCAAGTGCATTCACCGCAGGCTTATTTCCCTTGTTCTTCCCTTTTTCCTTCTTCCTTTTGGGATTAGGAACAGACGAACTAGGTTCAGCCAAATTTGCCTCAGCCTTAGATCCAGAACCCTTAAAAATGTTCTCAAAGGCTTGCAACTCTTTCATCAATTCCGTTAAAGACATCTCCTTCCGGTTAAGGTTGTAGGATGCCTGAAACAAATCGAAATCCTTGGATAAGGTTTGAAAAACCATAACCAGTTGGGTTGCAGCATCGATCTCAGCCCCATTTATCTGAGCTTCAGACAAATAAGCCATGACTGTCATCATGTGCTCCTTGATGGGAGTTCCAACCTTCTGCCTGCAGTTCATGAGACCTTTGATAGCATCGGTCTTAGCCTGGATAGTTTGTTTACCAAACATTTCCTCCAGGTTATCCATGATCTGCCTAGCAGTTTGATGTTCCTCATGCTGTTTCTGGAGCACGTTAGACATGCTCGCCCGAATATAGCACATGGCACTAAGGTTGGAATTGTCCCAGCGCTCAAGCGCTACAAAATCCCTATCAGGAGCATCGATCGTAGGCGTAGGTGGTCGAGGTTGGGTTAGGACAAAACTGTGTTTCTCAAAATTTAGGACGATTAGCAAGTTCCTTTTCCAGTTATTAAAATTCTCGTCAGTTAATTTGTTTTGCGTAAGTATCACAGATAAAGGGCTTGACATTTTGATCTATAATAAGAAAACATGTAATAAGTATGAGCAAACATCCTATCAGTTTATAAAATATGATTTTGTAATGAAACAAAAAGATCTATATGCAATCTAAATGTTCATGTGTAAAACCCTTAAAACACATACCTTACAACGACAATTCCTAGCTACCGCTTTCTAAGCTACCGAGGGGTAGTCATAGAATAACTAGCCAAGAACACGGATCCCTTCCGATTAATACATATTCATCCATGGAACAAACTCCATTAAATATATATTAACTATCGTTTATTTGGCCACTAATTTACATAACAGAGCCTCGAGGGAGGGTTAATAAATAAAGTAGTATGAGTGTGTAACCATCGTTTCCAATTTTGAATCCATATTTTACATCCGCCACCGAGGGGTGATCTAAACATAAAATATGCCCAAAATTGTTATCCTTTCGGAAATCCAAATCAGTGTGCGCTCTAGGTAAGATACCTATCCGAAGGGAATTCTTGGATCGAAACCGAGTAGTAGGCACTACCATGCGTAACTATTGGACCAACGATGGAGGCCGTAGGTCTTAGTGTGTAAAACCTTCTCCCACTCAATCTTTTAAATTAGGGTTTTTGTTTTTTATGCATAAACAATATTTATTGAGTGGCACTCCCTAGTCTATATGGCATGTTATCAATACATCATGAAATAGTATAACATATTCATATAGCAAGTCATCATCCATGGTTTGCAAAATATGTAAATAGCCATGGATCATGATTCCATTCTAGAGAAAAGAAAATTGCAAAATTTACAAAAATTAACCGAAACATATATCGGCCTTCATTTGTAGATCCACGCCGTGTATCCTTCTTCAATGTGTCTTCCTTCTTCAATGTGTCTTCCTTCTCCAATGTCACATCTTTTTAAATTTAAAATTAAATTTAAATTTCAAAAAAGATTATATGTGATTTTTAATTTTAATCAAAATTACAAAATATCAAAATTTAAATTAAAAATCCGGTTTATTAAATTTTAAAATTTAAAATTTGAAATTTCCAAATTTAAAGTTTGAAATTTCCAAATTTCAAATTTAAATCACAAAATTTTAAAATTCATAATAATATCCATTAAATTTAAATTTAAATTTTCAATTTTGATTTCCAAATTATCAAAATCACATATCATTGGAAATTAAATTTTCAAAAGATTCTTGTGATTTTTTTTTTTTTTAATACAAAAAAAAATTTTTTTTTAATTAAAAAAATTTCTAAAAATAAAAAAATCACATCCTTTGAAAATTTCCATACCTTCGTTCATCTTCAATCTCCTTGAATCCATTGTAGCCCGAATTTTACAAAAAAATTCCTATGCCGTTTCCGGCTTACAAAATTCTAGGAATTGAAAGAACGACCTAGCGGTGATTATAGACCGCATCTATTACACTTGAAAAACCTAGATACAAATTCTAACCTCTATGGAATCATGACCGGCAAAATTGAACAAGCATCATATATTATCAAAATAATATAAAGCATTCATCCATACATCCATTCATAATATATTTAACATACTCAAAATAAAACCTAGAGTGCCAACTCTCTAAATATTTCATTAATGCATAGAGAGAAATTTATTTGATCAAATAATTTATGTTATATGCATGATCATGAGTTGGCTCTGATACCAGTTGTTGGAAAAATCGGATCCGGTATTGGAGTTACGGCGCAGCGGAAGTTTTAAAAATTTTATGCCGTTTCCGGAAAAGAAGCTCATGATGCATATAACAATAAATTAATTCATGATCAAGCGTACCTTATTTCTTGGATTCCGGAATTGCTAGAGCGTTTGACCAACGTGTCTTCTCTACTATTCTCGAGTTCCACGTCTCAAAGTGTGTGTGGGCACACGTTCTATGAATCCAAGCGACCGGTATTTCTTTCCGAAGTCTAGATCCCTCCTTCTCAATTCCGATGATCCTCGTTGAGAATTTGATCCAACTTCTTTCTTCAAAACTACAAAACAGAAACCGGTTAACCTCCTATGAAAATAATCACTCGGTTTAACCTTTCTCGCAGTTTTGATTCAATGGAATTTTCTTTCTTTTTCTCTCTCACAAGAAAGCCAAATTTTTGATGTGGAAAAAAAAAATTTTTTTTTTTTTTTAATTATTAAAAAAACGTTTTTCCCTTTTTAAAATTATCAAAAATTGGTTTTTCAAGAACTCCTAGCCTTTATATAGTATTACAATCCTTTTCAAAATTTATCTCCTACTTGAAAAATAATTAATAATTATTTCCGGATAAATCTTGAACCAAAAGATCATACAACTTTAGGGCTAGATTCATTGAACCTAAAAACAAATTTCAAGAGGAAATCCCCTTTAAAATTCGGCCACAAAGTGAGAGAAATCTTGATTAGTGGTTTAAATTTTAAATCAAGAATCTAGACTAGTCAAAAGATCCTAGTCCTATCTAGATTCAAACTTCTTTTAAACCTTTTCGAATTTAAATAGGATTCACATATTTGAATAAATATTTTCCATAAACATTATCCATATTAATTAATTTAAATTAATGAAATATTTCAAATTTTCTTTCCTCACAAAAACCATGCACCTCTTTAATTAGGAAAGAAAAATTCATGAAATAATCTCCATTATTTAAACCAATTAATAATTAAATGTTAGGAATATATTTAAATAATTTTGAAACAAAATTTTCTTCCCTCCATACAATTAAAAAACGTGCACCACTTTTAATTAGGAGAGAAAAATTTTGTTTTCCAAAATTCAAATACAATCTTATTTTCAAAATTCAAATTAACCAATCACATGTTGACAAATCATTTGTCTACAAATTTCACATGTCCAATCCTTTCTGGATTGCATGTTAGAGAGTACCATGTCTTAATAGACATTACAAAATTCCATTTACAATTTACCGATCTCATTAGGAACAAATCCCGAGACGCTTCGTGGAACTATATGAGCTAATAGAGGGACCCGATGGAAATATGTAAAGAGGCTCCTATAATTGTGAAAAATTAATCCCAAATTAATTATCCATCAATTATCAACTTCAAAACTATTCCACTAAAAGTTTGAAGCTGAACTCCTGTTTACATACCGTATTACGAAAGCTCTCTCACGTAGTGCTTCTTCCATGATTTATTCATCACTTGCTTAATCCCCATATGTTATCCATGATTGAATTAAGGACTTTTTCCGTTTTACCTTTTCAATCATTTTAACTTAAAGTTCAATTATTCTCCATTGAAAGAACCACCAATTGTAAAACCATACAATTGGAAAACCACCAGAGAACACAAAGTAAACCGATGGCCAAGATCTTGTTATACTATCTTTCAATCCCCGAATAATACCTTTAAGTAGATAACATTTACTATCATTAAGATAGCTATGGATTCCGTATCTATGAATCTTGATTTCTCCATCCATAAGTCATGCACCCAAAACACAAGTATGTTGACCATGAATTAACAGTGTCTCACCTTTAGTGCATCAAAGTACATAAGTCATGGATGCGAACTCAAGTAATCATTTCAGGATTAAGATTAATGCAGGATGATAATCAAAGTATCATTGATTCTTATAAACGGAATTATTAAATCGAATCAATTAACACTTTAGGTTCAGTCCAATGTCATACCTCAATATTGGTATACATTAAAGTTTCTACTCGGAACCTATCCGATGGTCAAGACAAACCATCCGTCCAAGGAAGTAGACAACCTTTACAATCTTATCATGAATAAGATCCCCAAATCTTATTCCGTTGATTGCGGACTATTTATTTAGACTGTTATCAAATTACCACGTCTTCTATGCATACCCCGTATACATATGGTAATTCGATATATTATCAACAGCCTAGGAGTATTTTATGTTTGCTCAAAATAATTATACAATCAACAAATGAAAGTAAATAGGACACAACTTATTAAACATGAATAATTTCCTCTTATTAATATCAAAATGTCATATTTACAGAAAATCCCTAAGATTTTCTATCCTTAGGGCACCTATAGATCCCAACATGGGGGAGGGACGAAGTTGGTCGTTGTCGCAAGGCAGGGGGTAGGGTGGCAAACTCTGATATAAAGGAGCTGGAGTTTGTTGCGCTGCTAGGGGTGGTTGTCGGGGTGAGGGTGATCCCAGCAACGAAGAAGAGATAAGGGGGACGGTGTCGCTGGAGATGACAACCATCGTCGAAGATAGAGACTGTCACTAAAGGTTGAGAAAGAAAGATGAACATTGATTTTTGGGAGAGTTAAGGCGAAAGAGAAATTTGAAGGGTATTTTAGTCTTTTTGCTACAAAAAATGATCGTTTGCGCAAGATTACATTAGAAACTTGGTGGAATTGGACAGAAAGGACTAAAATTACTAACATTTGGAGAGATCAGGGTCTTCTCGGCTTAAATTAAAAAATTAGGGACCAAATCGTCACCTTCAAAAGAATTCAGGAACTATTTAGGACAATCACTCTTTATTTAATGATAAAAAACGAGGGGGGAGGGAGCCTTGATTGTGACGGTGGGGGTCAAAGTAGGGACGAAGTTGGTCGTTGTATGGGAGGGGTGCGAACCCAAATCAAAAATATGAGGGGAGGGGAGGCCTCATAAATTTAACTGAACAAAAAAAAAAAAAAAAAAAAACTCATTACAAAACCCTAATTTCCTCTCTCTCTCTCCTCCTTCCCCCCTCCCCCCTTTTTCTCCATTTCTTTCTCTTCGAACTAATGCAGCAAACCCAAATAAAAAACGACTAGTCGCCGGGGTGGAGGGGGACCTAGATTGCAAACGAAAGGTATAGGTAGAGCCTTGGTTTTGATGGTGAGGGCCGGGGGGGGGGGTTTGGCCATCGGTTTTGACAGTGGGGGAGAGGGATGGAGTTGGTCGTTGTTGGGTGAACCTAAATAAAAAACGGGAGGGGGGAAGCCTCGGTTTTGAAGGCGGTGAGCAGGGAAGGGAGGGATGAAGTTGGTCCTTGTGTGTGAGGGGGGCGATGCGAACCCAAATAAAAAACATGGGGGGAGAGGGAGTTACGGTGTTGACGATGTGGGGCGGGGAAAGGACGAAGATGGTTGTTGTAGGGGGGATGGCAAACTCAGATCAAAAGAGCCGGAGTTCGTCGCACTGCTTATGGTGGTTGTCGGGGTAAGGGTGATCTTGGCAACGAAGAAGAGAGAGAAGGGGCTGGCATTGCCACAGATGATGGTCGTCGCCAAAGATGGAAGCTGTCACGAAAGGTAGAGAGAGAGAGAGAGGAACATGGATTTTTGGATAGCTTAGTGGAAAGAGAAATTTAAAAGGTATTTTGGTCTTTTTACTACAAAAACGACCGTTTGCGCAAGATTCTATTAGAAACTTGATTGAATTAGATGGAAAGAACTAAAATTGCCAACATTCAAAGAGATCAGGGTCTTCTCGACTTAAATTAAAAAAACAAGAACAAAATTGTCACCTTTAAAAAAATTCAATAACCATTTAGGACAATTACTCTTTATTTAATGATAAAAAATGCAGGGGGAAGGGGGCCTTGGTTTCGACAGCGGGGAGCAGGGGAGGGATGAAGTTAGTCGTTCCGGTGCTAACCCAAATAAAAAAATATGGAAGGAGGGTGAGCCTTGATTTTGACGATGTGGGGTGGGGAAGGGACAAAGTTGGTCGTTGTCGTGGGGCAAGGGTGGTGGGGTGGCAAACTCTGGTATAAAGGAGCAAGAGTTCGTTGCGTTGCTTGGAGTGGTTGTATGGGTGGGGGTGATCCCAGCAACGAAGAAAAGAGAAGGAGGATGGCGTTGCCAGAGATGGAGGCTATCGCCAAAGGTAGAGAGAGAGAGAGAGAGGAACATGGATTTTTGGGAAAGTTAAAGGGAAAGAGAAATTAGAAGAGTATTTTGGTTTTTTTACTATAAAAAATGTTGTTTGCGCAAGATTCTATTAGAAACTTGATGGAATTTGGTGGAAATGACTAAAATTGCCAACATTTGAAGAGATTAGGGTCTTCTTGGCCTAAATTAAAGAAATAGGGACAAAATCTTCACCTTCAAAAGAATTCAAGAATCATTTAGGACAATTACTCTTTATTTAATGATTAAAAACGATGGGGGAAGGTGAGCCTTGGTTTTAACGACAAGGGTCAGGGGAGGGATGAAGTTGGTCGTTGTGCAGGAGGGAGGGGTATGAACCCAAATAAAAAATATGGGGGAATGGGGAGCCTTATAAATTTAACTTAACAAAAAAAAATTCATAAAAAAAAACCCTAATTTCTTCTCTCTCTCTTCCTTCCCCCCTCCTCCCTCTTTCTCCATATTTTCCTCTCCAATCTAAAGCTGTAAACCCAAATCAAAAATGACGTGCTAAGGGGGGGGCCTAGATTACAAATAAGATGGATGGGTGGAGCCTCGGTTTTGACGATGGGGCCGGGGTGGGGAGGTTGGGCATTGGTTTTGACGGCGGAGGAAGGGGTACAGAGTTGGCCTTTGTTGGGTGAACCCTGATAAAAAATGTTGGGGGGGGAGCCTCGGTTTTGACGGTTGGGGCAGGGGAGGGATGAAATTGGTCGTTGTGTGTAGGGGGTGTGAACAAAAATAAAAAACATAGGGGGAGGGGGAGCTTTGGTTTCGATGATGTAGGGAAGGGGGCAAGTTGGTCATTGTCGAGGGGGGGATGCGAACTTCGTCGCGCTGCTTGGGGTGGTTGTTGGGGTTTCGGCGACGAATAAGAGAGGGAGAAGGGGCCGGCATCACTGGAGATGGAGGCTGTCGCCAAAGGTAGAGAGAGACAGAGAAAGAGGAACATGGATTTTTTGGATAGTTTAGGGGAAAGGGAAATTAGAAGGGTATTTTGGTCTTTTTACTACAAAAAATGATTGTTTGCACAAGATTCTGTTAGAAACTTGACGGAATTAGACAAAAAGAACTAAATTGCCAACATTTGGAGAGATTAGGGTCTTCTCGGCCTAAATTAAAAAAACAAGGACCAAATCGTCACCTTCAAATGAATTCAGGAACTATTTAGGACAATTACTCTTTATTTAATGATAAAAAACACTGGGGGAAGGGGAGCCTCAGTTTCAACAGCAAAGGGCAAGGGAGGGACGAAGTTGGTTGTTGTGTGTGGGGGGGGTGCGAGCCCAAATAAAAAATGCGAGGGGAGGGGGAGCCTCGATTTTGACAATGTGGGGTGGTGGAGGGACGAAGTTGGTTATTGTCAGGGGGGATGGTGAACTCAAATCTAAAGGAGCCAGAGTTCGTTGCGTTGTTTGGGGTGATCTTAGCAATGAAGAAGATAGAGAGGAGGGATGGCATCGCCGGAGATGGAGGCTGTCACCAAAGGTAGAGAGAGAGAGAGAGGAACATGAATTTTTTGGGAGTGTTGAGGGAAAAGAGAAATTTGAAAGGTATTTTGGTCTTTTTACTACAAAAAATGATTGTTTGCGTAAGATTCCATTAGAAACTTGACGGAATCTTGACAGAATTAGATGGAAATGACTATAATTGCAACATTTGAAAAGATTGGGGTCTTATTGCCTTAAATTAAAAAAACAGGGACCAAATCGTAATCTTCAAAAGAATTCAGCAACCATTTAGGACAATTACTCTTTATTTATTGATAAAAAATGATGGGGGAAGGGGAACTTCGGTTTCGATAGCGGGGGTCAAGGGAGGGACGAAGTTGGTCATTGTGTAGGGGGGAAAGGTGCGAACCCAAATCAAAAATACGGGGGGAAGGGGAGCCTAAAATATTTAGCTTACCGAAAAAAAAAACTCATAAAAAAAACCATATTCTTCTCTCTTTCCTCCTTCCCCCCTCCCCTTCTCTTTCTCTATTTCTTCCTCTTTGAGCTAAAGCAGCAAACCCAAATCGAAAACGATCAGCCATGGAAGAGGACCTAGATCCAAACAGGAGGGATGGGTGGAGCCTCGGTTTTGACGGTGGGGCCAAGGCGGTTGGTTTTGACGATGGGGCCAGGGGGGTTGGGCATCGGAGGGGGTGGAGTTGGTTGTTGTTGGGTGAATCCAGATAAAAATGAGGGGGGGGGGTTGGGCATCAATTTTGGCTGTCGGGGAGGGGGGACATAGTTGGTCATTGTTGGGTGAATCCAGATAAAAATTGTGGGGGGGGGGGTGGGAGGGGAGCCTTGGTTTTGATAGCGGGGGGTTGGGGAGAGACAAAGTTGGTCGCTGTGTATGGGGGGGTGGTGCGAACCCAAATCAAAAACACAGGGGGGGGGAGCTTCAGTTTCGATGATGTGGTATGGGGGAGGGACGAAGTTGGTCATTGTTAGGCGGGATGGTAGACTCAAATCCAAAGGAACAGGAGTTCATCGCGCTGCTTGGGGTGGTTGTCGAGGTGAGGGTGATCTCGAGAACGAGGAAGAGAGAGAGGGGGGCTGGCGTCATCGGAGATGATGGCCGTTGCTGGAGATCAATGCTGTTGCTAAATGTAGAGAAAGAGAGAGAAAAGAACATGGATTTTTGGGAAAGTTAAGGGGAAAGAGATATTTTAAGGGTATTTTGGTCTTTTTACTTCAAAAAACGATTGTTTGTACAAGATTTCATTTGAAACTTAACGGAATTGGACGAAAAGGACTAAATTGCCAACATTTGGAGAGATTAAGGTCTTCTTGGCCTAAATTAAAAAAACAGGGACCAAATTATCACCTTCAAAAGAATTTAGGAACCATTTAGGACAATTACTCTTTACTTAATGATAAAAAATGAGGGGGGAGGGGAAGCCTCAGTTTCGACGGCAGGGTCAGGAGAAGGACAAAGTTGGTTATTGTGTAGGTGGGAGGGGTTCGAACTTAAATAAAAAATACGGGGGGAGGGGGAGCCTCATAAATTTAACTTAAAAAAAAAAAAAAAAAAAACTCCTGCGATTAAAACTATGGAATGAGTCAATCATCCACTTTGGTATCTTATTGAACAAAAATGGTGATATTGTTCCTCCATTGATCAAGAATTTCGATTTTTGGGAAGTATCATGATCATCCAATAAGAAGGGTTTCAATTTTTTCAAATGAACGATTTGAAGACCTATTGATTCTAACAACTGATTGCAGAGTTGATCATTCGGACATTTCAACCTTAATTTCTTCTATCTCTCCTCCTTGCCCCCTCACCCTCTTTTTCTCCATTTCTTCATCTCCGATCTAAAGCAGCAAACCCAAATAAAAAATGACTAGCTAGGGGGGGACCTAGATCGCAAACGGGGTGGAGCCTCAGTTTTGACGGTAGGGCCGGGGGGGTTGGGCATCAATTTTGACAACAGGGGAGGGGACCTCGGTTTTAACTGCGGAGGGCAGGGGAGGGACAAAGTTGGTCATTGTTTGGGGTGGGTGCGAACCCAAATAAAAAACGAGCGGGAATGGGGAGCTTCGGTTTCGATGATATGGGGGGTGGCGAACTTAGATCGAAAGGAGCAAGAGTTCATCGCACTGCTTGGGGTGGTTGTCGGGGTGAGGATGATCTCGGCAATGAAGAAGAAAAAGATGGGGGGTTGTCGTTGCTAGGGATGATGGCCACCGCCGGAGATGGAGGCTGTCGCCAAAGTTAAAGAGAGAGAGAGGAACATGATTTTTTTGGAGAGTTTAGGGGAAAGATAAATTTAAAGGGTATTTTGGTCTTTTTATTATAAAAAATGATCATTTGCGCAAGATTTTGTTAGAAACTTAATGGAATTGGACGGAAAGAACTAAAATTGCCAACATTTGGAGAGATTGGGGTCTTCTCAGCCTAAATAAAAAAAAACAGAGACCAAATCTTCACCTTCAAAAGAATTTAGGAACTATTTAGGACAATTACTCTTTATTTAATGATAACAAACACAGGGGGAAAGGGAGCCTTGGTTTTGACGGTAGGGGGTAGGGGAGGGACGAAGTTGGTCGTTGTGTGTGTAGGGGGGGGGGGGGGGAACCCAAATAAAAATGTAGGGGGAGGAGGAGCCTCGATTTCGATGATGTGGGGCAGGGGAGAGACGAAGTTGGTCGTTGTCTGGGGGGTGAGGGTGGCGAACTCAGATCTAAAGGAGTTGGAGTTCGTCGCGCTGCTTGGGGTGGTTGTTAGGGTGGGGGTGATCTTAGCAACGAAGAAGAGAGACAAGGGGGATGGCGTCGCTGGTGATGATGGCCGTCGCCGGAGATGGAAGTTGTCGCCAAAGGTGTAGAGAGAGAGCAGAACATGGATTTTTGGGAAAGTTAAGGGGAAAGAGAATTTTAAGGCTATTTTGGTCTTTTTACTACAAAAACGATCGTTTGCACAAGATTTCGTTAGAAACTTACGGAATTGGACGGAAAAAACTAAAATTGCCTACATTTGGAGAGATTAGGGTCTTATTGGAATAAATAAATAAAAAAAAAACATGAACCAAATCGTCACATTCAAAAGAATTCAAGAACCAAGACAATTACTTTTTATTTAATGATTAAAAACGCGGGGGAGAGGAGCCTCAGTTTCGACGGCAGGGGTCAAGAGAGGGACTAAGTTGGTCATTGTGTGGGGGGGAGGGGTGCGAACCCAAATAAAAAATACAAGGGGATAGGGAGCCTCCATTTCGACGGCGAAGGGTGGGGAAGGGACGATGGTGGTCGTTGTTGGGGGAGGGGGTGGTGAATTCAAATCGAAAGGAGCCGGAGTTCATCACGTTGCTTGGGGTGGTTGTTGGGGTGGGGGTGATCTCAACAATGAAGAAAAGAGAGAGGGGAGATGGCGTTGCTGGAGATGATGGCCATCGTCAGAGATGGAGGTTGTCGTTGGAGGTAGAGAGAGAGAGAGAGAGATGAACATTGGTTTTTTGGGAGAGTTTATGGGAAAGAGAAATTTAAAGGATATTTTTATCTTTTTTTCTACAGAAAACAATTGATTGCGCAAGATTTTGTTGGAAATTTGACGGAATTGGACGGAAAGGACTAAAATTGCCAACATCTAGAGAGATTAGGGTATTCTCAACCTAAATTAAAAAAATAGGGAACAAATTATCATCTTCAAAAGAATTGAGGAATCATTTAGGACAATTACTTTTTATTTAATGATAATGCACCATTTCTATTTTTTTTAAATATTTTTGTTAGGACCACATTTTTTATTTCTTTTATTTTTTTTAACAATATAAAACTACAAAAACTTAACGAAGAGGAGGAATAATAATGAATTAGATTTAAAAAAAAAAAAAACCTTTACTGAAAAGAAAAAAGAAAAGAAAAACTTAGGGTCCGTTTGGTGAATGAGTTTGAGTTGAAAATTTTAAATTTGAGTTGAAAATTTTTGTTGCCTTTTCAGAAAAGAAAATTTTTTTCAGAAAACGATAAAAAAATTTTCTGAAAAAGATAAAAATTAGGATAAAAAATTACATTTTAATTTGAGATAAGATAATTCACCAAATAAAGCTTTAATAACGTGAGATTTTTTCACTCAAAAAAAAAAAAAACGCAAGATTTTTATTGGAGCGAGAAATGATTAGTTAAATGAGCTAAAACCCCACTTAGGCCCCCTGTAAAGGATTATGTGGAATTTTTGAAATCTTGTGTTTGAAGTTCTAAGTGGGTTTGTAGCTCATATAACAAGTCGTTACTCACTTAAATAAAAATTTTCTTTTACAAAAAATTCTTACACATTGTTAAGAATAAAGTTTCAAATCAACCCCTCAATAAATCAACCCCTAACTAAAACCCCAAAAATACTCTTCTTCCGCCGCCCCACCCTTTGCCGCCATTTGATATTAGAGAGAGAGATTTCCATTATTTATCTCCCCAAAAAAAAAAAAAAAAAAAACCCTCTCTATTTTCCGTAATTTTCCGTTCCTACAATCTCTTCCAATAATGTAAGTTTTCCAGTATCAACTTTAACCCCAATCTGCTCGAAAATTTCTGTTTGGTTTCCAAGAATCTGGATACGAAAGTTTAGTAGGAACACTCTGTTGCAAAAACTTTTTTCAAAAAAAATTTTCCGCCTTTCGTTTTCTTCTTTTCGTAGCAAAATTGTGTATTTCGATTTTAATTCATTTTTCTGGAAGAAAGAGAGAAAATTTCATTCTCATTGCGGATTATTTTGAAATTTTTTTTTTGGGATTTAGGTCAAGGATATGCGTTAAGAATTTGCCAAAATATGTGTCGGAGGATCGCCTGCGAGAATTCTTTTCTCAGAAAGGGGAAATCACGGATGCAAAGCTCATGCGGACCAAGTATTATGCTCTATTTTCGAAATCCTCGGCTGATTATTTGTAGTTTTTGATGTTATTTACCGTTCTTAACTATTGCTTATTGGGACTGGCCATGTAGCGAGGGAAAGAGTAGACGATTCGGGTTTATCGGGTACCGGACGGCGCGTGAAGCCGAAGAAGCTATTCGATACTTCAACAAAACCTTTCTTGATAACAGTAAGATAACGTGCGAGGTATGCTTTTTTTCTGTATTACTTTCACATGCTTAGACTTTCGATTCTCGAATTCGGAATAGCACACTCAATACATTTTAGTCTTGCTGTGCAATGTGCGAGTATAAATAGAATCGGATAAGTATCAAATTCGCAGAGTAATTGTGAACTTGCATATTGTTATTCTAAACTTGCAATATGAAACAGAAATAAGTCATTTGATAGGGAGAACATTTCGGGACAAGAGATATGGTACCATAGCTCTACATTCGCTGAGATGTGCAATATTTACAATTTTTTGGATTTCTATGGCTGGAATTAATAATAGAATTTTCATAATCTATAAATGCACTTGTGCGCACACGCATGGACATTTTTTTTTTTTTTTTTTATGATTAGAAAACTTCCCTTCATTGATAAGAAACCAAGAAAATTACAAAGGAATGAGGATGAGAAATCCTTCAAAAGCATGAAAAGTATAAAGAAGAACAAAAATAGGCAGACAACAGATCGGGAAGGAAAAAAGGAAAAAAAAAAAAAAACACACTTTAGAAAACTATTACAGAAAACCATTAGCTTCCAGTAACATCCATCCACTTAAACAGAAAGGAAGATCCTTAAAGGTTTTACTTGTCGAAGCCCACAACAAAGCTGAAAATTTAGCTTTCTCAAACTGTTCTATTGAGTCCATTTCTTTTTCTTAAAAGTACTAGATTTTCTCTTAAAATGTGCTTCTAGGGATGGAGTAAAATTTTGGGATTCTGAATCTGTAAAAATAAAAGATAAATTATGGGACTTTTTGGATGTAGTTTGAATGTTATTGTCAGGGGACTAACTATCCTTTACATGTAATTATTTATTTTTTTCGTTGAACTCATGAAGCTTCTAAAAAGAAATTACTTAACAGAATGCTTATGATATGTAACATGCACAGTAGAATTAATCGCAGACATTATAGCTTGTATGATGCAACTGAATTTTGTTTTATTACTTTGAATTTAGATTCCATAAAGCATGGAAACAGCTAAAATTATATCTATGAGTATTTAGCTTGAAATTTGACAGAAAAATCTTATTTGATTACAGATTGCACATAAGGTTGGAGATCCAAACGCACCTCGCCCATGGAGTCGGTATTCATTAAAGAAAGATGACAAAAATACTGTAAAGGGGAAGAAAGCTGCTGAGAGTAAAGATTTAAGCTTTGTGGATTCAGAAAGAGAGCAAAAGAATCCGAGAAAGGACGATGATAGTAATGATCATCAGCTGCATGAATTTCTTGAGGTAATGCAACCAAGGATTAAATCGAAATTGTGGGCAAATGACACACTAGTAACTCCTGTAGTTGACCAAAATAATAAAGTTAGAGAGAAGAAAACTGCAAGAAAGAAGGAAAGCATAGAGAAATCAGCTGCGGAACCTATGGAGTCGGATGAAGATGATAATGCAGAGTATGGGGCATCAGACAGGCAGGTAACAGACAACGAACAAAGTCCTGCTCGTGATGATGTCATTTCAGATATGGATTACTTCAGGAGTAGAGTGAAGAAGAACTGGTCTGCGTCAGATAGCAGTGACAGT
Source organism: Ficus microcarpa (assembly GCA_025413485.1). Taxonomy (NCBI): domain Eukaryota; kingdom Viridiplantae; phylum Streptophyta; class Magnoliopsida; order Rosales; family Moraceae; genus Ficus; species Ficus microcarpa. Next base: position 11,007,260 of record CM046375.1, read on the forward strand.
GATGATGACATTGATGACAAGCGGTCCTTAGATGAGAGCACTAAGGAGCTGGATGTTCAAGAAGTTCCAAATGGACAATTCAATTCCCTCGAGATGGATGATGCTGGTAAAGAGGATAAAAGGCAAGGTTCTGAGGAGGATTATACTGGTGAAATGCTTGACCAAGACGAGAAAGAAGCTATCGAGACCAGTCGTCTTTTTGTCCGTAATCTGCCATATACTGCAACGTACTTGTCCTCTTTTAACGTCTCCACTTTTATTCTACGGCGTATCTCCTGTTCAGCAGATGTTGAATAATTAAATATGTTGTATATTACTGTTGATATATTTTAATTACACAAGTTTGTTTTCTTCTTCTTCTTCTTCTTTCATTTTATTTTTTATTTTTTATTTTTTATTTATAATTATATTGATGGTATATGTGACAAAAGTTCGTTGGCAGTGAAGAGGAGCTGGAGGAGCTGTTTGGTGAATTTGGAACAGTCTCAGAGGTTCATATTGTAATTGATAAAGATACCAAACGATCCAAGGGATATGCTTATATACGTTACACACTTCCAGAGTTTGCAGCAAGGTCCTTTTTCGTGCTTAGAAGCTTATTTTGTTTTCTTCCACTATTCTTTGAACTGTTTTGGTTGAGTACAATCACTCTTAACACATCTTTCCGCCCTTCTTTGATATGGATGTCAAGGGCTTTGCCCTGTTGGTGGTTTACAAATAGAAAAAAATGCTGTGTGACTTAAAATTATGCATTGAAACTTGCTTTCGAAGTTCCTTATTTTCTTCCTTGAAAATGCTTTCATTAGGTGGATTTCCTACCGAATCAATGCATGGTTTTCTTTGACTTATCATTTCTTGCCAATCTTTTAGCTTTGAAAGTCCTTGTATCAAACAATTTTTATATATTTGTTTATCTTCACAAATTGGATGCTGGAGACCTTTTTATCTGGTTATTATTAAATGCTTATTCACCATATTATTCCATGCTAATTGTGGCCACTGGCCACAAGCTAGCCCATCTATTATTGGTTGTGAAGTTCAAGTCACAAAGATCTTTTTGTTTGGTTGCCAACATGCCCAAGCATCATGGTGGTGCACACAAATATATTGCTCTTTCTCTAAATTATTGCTCTCTTTTGAAGGGCATTAGAGGAATTGGACAATACAAGTTTCCAAGGAAGGCTGTTGCACGTTATGCCATCAAAACAGAAAAATTCATCAGAGAAGCTAGAGTAAGCAAGCAGCATGCTGAATCCTTTATCCTATATCGCATTGACTTTATTTGAGAACATTGTTTATTTTTTCAGGACAGTTCTATTTGGGTGTCCTGTGCAAGCACAATGTAACATTGATTTTCTGTAGGACTGATACTGTGGCAAGTCAGGGTTCGAAAACTTTTAAGCAAAAGAGGGTGGAGGAAAAGAAGGCATCAGAAGCTAGTGGAGACACAAAAGCATGGAATACTTTATTCATGCGCCCCGATACTGTATGTTAACTAAATAAACTGTGATTTGCATGCAACTGTCTCATGATTTTTCCCTCTTCTACTTTCTTTTAAAAATTTCTTGAAACACTATTATTTTGCACGTATTTTTTATACGAATGAGTTCTTATTGCTCTTCCTTGTCATTGTTCTTTTATGCTTTTCGGCATTGTATTATGTTTTAAGCTTTGTTTTTGCCTTTATCCCTGATCGTTGTAGGAGTACCAGTCATTCTAAGTTGTGCCCCACTTTGTTTACTTTCTACTGATTGTTAGCTTGGATTTTTCTTTTCAATCTCAAAGTGGACCCTCATTCGCTTTTTTTTTTTTTTTTTCCTCCCATCATATCTTGATAGGTTGTTGAAAATATTGCAAGGAAATATGGTGTGAGTAAGGGTGATTTACTTAACACGGAAGCTGATGATCTTGCTGTACGTCTTGCACTTGGAGAAACTCAAGTGATTGCAGAGACAAAAAAGGCTCTTATAAATTCTGGAGTAAATGTAGAATCTTTAGTGGACTTTGCCGCAGGGAAGGCTGTTGGTATGAAAAAAAGCGACCATGTTTTGCTAGTGAAGAACTTGCCTTATGGATCTTCTGATGGAGAACTGGCTAAGATGTTTGCTGAATTTGGGAGTTTGGACAAGATCATTCTCCCTCCAACGAAGACCTTGGCCTTGGTATGCATTCATGTGTTGCCCTGAAAAATGATCCATATTTCGTAATTATTGTACTTAAGCGGTGTGTTTTGCAAAGATTAACCAAATCTGTACTAATATTAAAAAACAAAAATCTATTCTGACTTTTATCTTTTAAACTTGTTGGACGATTGAATTCAAATTATTTCGTCCATGTGTATTTTCTTCGTTAAAGTTGTTATGTAATGATAAAAATTGACCAGACTAGTTCGTAGTTCATCTAGGTAATACTAGGGAAAGTTGGTCTACAGCCCCTGCATGAAAAATTTTAATATTTTTATTCTTTTTTTTTTATTGATATATAAATGTGTAGATGTGCATGTATATAATTGTAATTGTAAGCAATAGGGTGGTTCATGAAACTCTGATGGGCATGTTCAGTTCCAAGGGAACTGAAAGTGGAAGGATAAGAGTGAGGTATTATTGTCGCTCTTTGTTTTTTTGCACAGTTTAAAAAATGGCATGACAGTAAGCAGCCATGCACTATTACAGCAGGGAGAGACGAGATCGAGTTGGCTAAACCTTCCTTTCTCGTGTATCATCAGCTTCAGTTTTCTATACTTGAAAGTGGAAGGAAGGAACATCTTAGTTTTGTTTTCCGGTTTTAAAAAAGTAAAAATCAATAATATAGTTTAATTTAGTAAATAAAAAGTAAGACAAAGGACAAAAAAAGGAGAAACTTGAGGTACATTTAAACACGCAAATATCTGTTTATTTACTTCTCTCATCAGCTAAACTATGCTCTGTTGTAAAGTGTTATGTTTCTTATTTCCTTTTCTTGTTGGTTTCCTGGATGATGTGTTAGGTTGTTTTTCTTGAACCTGCTGAAGCTCGCAAAGCTTTTCACCGATTAGCATACAAATCATACAAGTAAGCTTATCTTTGCTGGGGGTTTCCTCAGGACTCATGCGTGGTTTTTCTTTCATGATTAAGTTTTTGGAAATGAATTGGGTTATAGATATAAACACTGTTTACTAGGTTTGAAACTTGTCAAAAAATATGTTTGTGTGGGAGTATATATGTATTGGAACCTTGGACTCATAGCTACTCTAACATAGCTAGCCTTCTTGCCTGTCTAATGTTGCTATTTCTTTTCTGTAGCGCATTACTTCTCATGTTGTAACATTCTCAACTATTTTCAAGAAAGATCATACATATGTGTGAACGGGGAAAGTTCAGTTCAGTGTTTATTGCTTGCTGATTTGGAACACTAGATAGATGGTGCCTCATGTTTGTTGAGAGCAGATTGAGTGTTCAGTTCTCATAGTTTATTTTTCCCATTCTACTCTCCCTATGATATGCTCTAGACACACACAGACTCAAGACTCTCGAACATTGTCGGATTCATATTGCGTCATGTATTGGCCATGCTACCAAAAAAAAAAAAAAAGGAAAAATAAGTTATTCAACCAACCATATATTTAAAATGGGCCAGAGTTGGCCATCTAGGAATTAGAGTTTCTTTATTTTACATTATTAGTTTTACTTGTGTGCATCTTCAAATGTTACCCACAAAAGCGTGTTCTTTTCTCTTTTTTGTTTTGTTTTCAGGAATAAATTTAACTTTTTATTTCCTCCTTATAAAAACGTAGGGGTGCTCCATTATATCTGCAGTGGGCTCCGGCCAATGTTCTCCTTCAAAGTTCAACATCTGAAGGCAATGAGAAGAACAATACTGTTGTTGGTCAACATGATGCAAAGAGAGTTATCTTAGAGCAGCATCTGGAGGGAATATCAGATGTGGATGCTGATCCTGATAGGGTTCAGGTTGGCATGACTTTTTTCTTTTTATTCTTATGCATTTGGTTTTACTGTTGTATTCTTTTGATTATGCCATATCTCAAATTTACGTCTCTTCGATGCATGTCAAATAGGAGGCTCACAAGCCTCTGCCCTGCTTATTCGTTCTTTTCTCTATAATTTTTAACCTCCTTTGTGCATCCTTTCAATACTTCTTCTGTTGTATGAGCTGTGTACCTCAATAAATTCTGTTCCGACTGTTCTCTGAGCTGAGTGTGTGCTTGCATCCACCAACTTAAGTTGTCTGTGTTTCTGGATGTTGACTCTGTTGATGGGGTTCTAGAGAATCATGGTAAATTGTTCAGATGGTAGTGCTTTTCTTCAGGTTAATAATCGTGCTAATAGAGTACTAGTACTTTAGCCGATGAATGATTGGTACAAGTTATGGACCTTTAGGGAATTTTCAACTTCATGTCATACCTATGGAGTTTGTGGTCTAAACTATTAGCTTTGTTTTATAATTATGGATGGATTCGAAAATAATGTCATATTATACTTTGTGCCTACGTAGAGGTTGTAAAAAGATTTTGTTTAAACTTGTACTTTGGAAGAATACGGAATGAAAAGGAGGGATAAAAAAAACACGGAATGAAATGGAGGCATAAGGTTGTGGGACACTTGCTTAGAATTAAAGTACTAGCCATGAATTTCGAGATGCTCCGTAAGATGTATTTTCAATCATTCCAACAGTTCTCTTTTCTTCTTCTTCTTCTTCTTCTTTTTTTTTTTTTTTTTTTTTGGTTGTGCCCTTTTTCTTTTAATAAGATGCAAGGTTAAGTAAGCTACCTCATATTAACTGTTTGTAATTATCTGTTCTCCTGTGAATTGTAGTAATCCTTTTTTCTTCTGATTGTCTTTTAGTTTTGTGTTCTTTAAGGACATGCTTTCCCCTTTCTGTAAATCTTGGTATTTAAACCATTTCACGCTGCTTGTAAAATGTGATGAACAAAATAACGGTCAGCAGTAATATTTTTGAATTTTTATCAGTACAATGGTTTGCTTATGAACATTGAACAAGTTTGGCATAAAAATTTCATTGATGTGGGACTCAGAGGTGGATAACAGCAAGCTTTTGGCTTTAGTTGTTGAATATACAACTTTATGTTGTAAGATATTCCTTTTCCAATTTGATGATCTGCTTGGTGATCATTTTCCATGGTCTAAGCATCTCGTTTCCACCGCCAAGCATCTTTTCCATTTTTAAATTTAATGTGTGCTTGGGTCCATCAAAATTATCAGTTTTAAAGCTGCAATGCTTTGTTATAAAATGTCATTTATAATCATTCCTGATATTTTCTATTAATTTCTTTGGTTTGACTTTCAACATTATCCAGTCACGATCTCTCTTTGTGAAGAACCTGAATTTTAAGACATCTGACGAGAGTTTGAAAAAGCATTTTGTTGAACACGTGAAGGAGGGAACCATTTTAAGCGTCACGGTAATCATCTGCATCCCTTGGACCTTTTCCATGACAACATAGTTGTATTCTCTTATGTTGTAATCTTGTTCTGTTACTTTTTCAGGTAAAGAAGCATGTGAAACAAGGGAAGTATGTTTCAATGGGTTATGGTTTTATAGAGTTTGACTCCATGGAGACGGCCACAAATGTGTGCAAAAATTTACAGGTACGCACATTCAATCATAATTACTTTATTTTATTAGTGAGTCTGGAAGTTTGTTCTAAACCCTTTTATTTTTATTCTTTTTCTAGGGAACTGTTTTGGAAGGGCATGCTCTCATCTTGCAACTTTGTCATGCGAAGAAAGATGATCAGGCACAGAAAAAGAATGACGATGATAAAAGTTCGACCAAGTTACTCGTAAGAAACGTAGCTTTTGAGGCAACAGAGAAAGATCTCAGGCAACTGTTTAGTCCTTTTGGCCAGGTGACTGATATTTGTTTGTTTATTTATTTTAGTGCATAAAATCCCTTATGGTCTTTTGCCAAAAAAAAAAAAAAAAAAAAAAAAAAAAAAGGGTAGGTTTATTACCAATGTGAATTGTTGTGGGGTTATCTCGTTTCCAGTTTCTTGTGGACAACCTCTGCAAAACTGGAGAGGTACATTACTAGCATTTACTGGCTGGTTTTAAAGGGGGAAAAAATGTAAAGTAGGACTTAGAAAACTCACTTTTGTATTATTTTGGTACGGATATGAAAAATACATTAACTCTCTTTACTCTCCTTTAAAAAAAAGAAAAAAGAACAATATTATTTACTCTTGTATCGCAATTGAATTTGGTGTGGATGTGGGTTTTATTAGCTACCCTATTCCAACATCTTTGTTTTCCTGATTGAAACTGTTTGTTTCAATGATATAATGATCCAGATTAAGAGCTTAAGATTACCAAGGAAGTTTGGGAGACATAGAGGCTTTGCATTTGTGGAGTATGTTACAAAGCAAGAGGCACAAAATGCCCTTGAAGCACTTTCAAGCACCCATCTGTATGGTAGACATCTGGTAAGTGAAAAAATAAATTGCGTTACTAGCTGGTTAAACTCGTTTTCCTGTTTTAGCAGCTATGGTTGCTTCTCTGTCTTCAGGTTCTTCAAAGAGCTAAAGTGGGTGAAACCTTGGAAGAGTTGCGGGCCCGAACAGCTGCTCAGTTCGTTGATGAGGAGAACGAATTTCAAAATCCAACTAAGTTGTCCAAGAAGAGGAAGAACACGGCCGTCTTGGACGAGCGCAGAATGAAGTTTGAAAGACTAGTAGATTAGTGCCTAAAATGGTTTTTTGGTTGTTGAATAGAAGAGTTGTAGTATTACATTTTGCTTTAGGGTTCAGCTAATGCCAAGCTCATTTTTGTTTATTCAGAGCTTGTAGCGTATAGTCTCGACTTCTTGACACCTCTGCTTGTTTTGTCCTGTCGTGTAAATGAAGCAGATCGTCCAGATTTTATCCCATCTTTTGGTTCTCTCTGTAATCTGAAATTTTGATTTCCATTCCTTTTTTTTCACTCGAAGAATTCCATCTTTTTCCGTGGCCAATTTTGAAATTTGTTTTAATATGCCCTAAAATACAAACAGATTAAGTAAATAAACAAATAAACGTATCATCAATCCTCTCCAGAAAGGGAGAGGAATGTGTAGCGATGCCTAATTCCAGACGGGATGATGCAAAAACTACAAATAAAATATTAGAAGTGATAAACACATTGAACGATTTAAAAAAAAAAAAAAATGAACTAACAGTTGTTTAGCACATACTTTACATTTTTGACTAAATTGGCAAGTTGTTTTATCCTTTAGATTTTTTACTAAATTGGCAAGCTGTCCTTTGAATTTTTAAATGAGAAGTTACCTCGTTTAGATGTTTTAATCCTTAGATGTTCTTTTGAATTTTTTTCATGTCACATAACAATACTCAGATAAGATTCCAAAAGAAAATTTAGGTTGGGTGACATTTTTTTAATACATAATCTAGTAGATGACTTAACTTTTTCTAATTTAGAAAAATAATCGTTTGTCGTTTTTTAGATTAACGACTAATGGTCAATCGATGATTAATTATGAAATTTAATGATTTACGTTATAGTCAATCAGCGATTGACCATTTAAGAAAATTAATTAACCATTTAAAAAAAAAAAAGGGAGTTGTACTAAAAAGTTCAGATTAGAACTTAAAAATCTTAAACTAAACACATTCACCAAACACTCCCTTAACTAATTTTTAAAAACTTCGGCCGTTTGTTAAAAACTTTTTAAAAAAAGGTTATTTAACTATAAATCCTGCATCTAAAATATCCTCAAACCAATTCATGTTATCACATTCTTACCTGTTAAATTTTTTTTTTTTATAGAAAAATGCAATTGGCAATGGTATTAAACATTAAATTACAAAGTGGCATTCATTGGTAGCATACGCGACACTCACTATTCTTTTTAAATGTGAAATTATGAAGTTAAACTTAGGATAACAGTACGGGAAGACATGACAATCAGTATTAAATATTTACACTTTTGATCTGATTATAAGGTCAACTTTGTAATTTCATACTTAAAACCCCCAAACTCATGCTTCTTATAACTGTTGCGCACATTTTTCCATAAAAAATTCAACTAAAGTGGGAAATCTATAAATGTTTCAAAGGTCAAAGGGAAAAAATGTTACAATTAAAATTCGGAAGCATTTTGTTACAAGATCTAAAGTTCAAGAGAAAAAAGTAAAATTTATCCTTTATTTTTTTTTTATGGGGGAGGGGGATTAATTTACCGGTCTTAAGAAGTTGTGACTAAATGCTTGTTTAGATCACTAGTTCTTCTGCTCTGGACACTTGTTTGGATCACTACTTGAATCCTAATGTTTTCAATTCAACTTAAATCCAAAACCAAATCCAAATTTTCACTTTTTAGATATCCTTAACGCTCATTTTTCTCTCCCCAAACGCACATTTGGATTCACAAGGACACAAATTTTGAAGTGGTTCATAACCAAGTGACTCTTGGGAGTCAAAACACTAGCTTCTGGGTGTGACATGGTTCATAAGCTTCATCCGCATCCCTGTTTACTCTCCCCGAAAAAGGCCGCAAATGAAGATTAAGAAGTCAATATCGGAAACTTAAAAGCATAGCAAGCCATCATTTAATAAGAGGAGAAGACATTCTCCGCAAGTTTCCCTCCCGTTTAAAGGACGCGTCTAAACAGACATACATGTACAGCTCTGAACAAATGTACACATACAATAGAAACAGGATAAGGTCTAAAATACTGTGCGTCGCAAGAGCTACTGCAATGTCCGCACAGGCGGAAGTGAAAAGCACCAACGGCTTCTTAAGAACAACAAGATGCGCTTGCGACCCTTTCTGCAGGTCTATCCATGAGGACCATTCCTGACGGGTTCTGCACTGGCTGCACTCGAGGCAATCTCTTTGCTGTGCACAAAAATTAATAAAGTATGAGACATCACCGCATTTATATCGTAATAAAGGTAAGCAATTAAAAACGGCTGTGTTGTTTCCTTGAATACATGTTCTTTGGCTTACCAATCTCGTAGAAGATGTCATTGACATTCGTTGCAGTTTTAGCAGAGGTTTCCATGAAAAAAAGACCGTTCTCTTGAGCATATGCTTGAGCTTCCTGCAAAACAGCAGCAATAATCATACATAAGCAGTGCTTAATATTTTACGTGCAAGTATGTAACAAGATGATTGCAGTCGGTTGGTTAAAGAATTCCACATGGTTGACACTGGAGGTTCTGGGAATGGATACTATCTACACATGGTTTATCTCACACAAAACTTGATCCTTGATTAAAGTGCGACTAAGAAATATTTAGCTTCGATAGAAACATGTTGATACTTTCCCGAATGATCTGCCCCATATTTCTGCAGTGGCCCAGATTACGTCCAAGGAATTTTTTCTTCTCATAATACACATCCATTTAAAAAGTTTTGGAGATGGTCCATAGAAAATGTTTCAAGTGCTTGTACAGATGATAATAATAAGTGAAAGGAAAAAGTAGTGTCTCCTGGTATTAATGCCTTGTAATAATAAACTAAAAAGTGGTCAAAATACTCCTTAGTAAACAGATGAGTAACAAACAAGGAGTGTTTGATGTTCGCACTTGCAGAGGTGAGTGCATGCTGCTTTAGCAACTCATCACTGCTTAATTATTTACATCTAAACAAGATACAAAAAAATTTTTGTACATTAAATAAGTAGTCAACGGATCTCTACACCTAGATTTACTATCGAATCCTTTTTCTGCTCTGTTCATACAAGAAGTTTAGAACAAAACGATGCACAAAACAAGATGCAACACATTATGTCCCACAAACCACACTTGCAAAGTCAAAATTTCGCTTCAAGAGAAAAACCAATGCCCAGCTACAAAACAAGCCCATGCTACCGGGATTGGCAAGCAAGATGCCAACAATGTAAATTATATTTTCACTCGTCACCACTTCAACATATATGACCTCAAATTCTCATTGAAGAGAGAACTTAAAAATTCTGTACCACCACATTTTCTAATTTCATTTGATTAAAGAGAAGACTGACACGTACACAGATTTTTGGAATGAGAAATTCGAAAAGAAAGGTAAATTGAATATAAATTTATAAACTTGCCTCTGCTGCCACCTTCCTTGCGTCTAGCAAATCTGCCTTATTCCCAGCAAGTGCCATAACCATATTTGGATTGCCTTGTGTTACAGAGATTAAAAAACAAAAAAAAAAATTAAAATAGGTAAAAAGATTAGGGAACAGAGTTTGAAAACTACAGATCTATATTAAGCAGGCCATTCTGTGTCTTGATGTGAATTTGCCAAAGAATAATAAACAAATAAATCAAGGCTAACAACTACCAACTCAATACCATCCAATACAAGTTACAAACAGGCAACGGTACAAATTGCATAAACCAGAACATACAGATAAATGATAACTGAAAGAAAAGAATACCTTGTGATTGAAGTTCTTGAACCCATTTTTTGGCCCGCTCAAACGATGCCTACAAGAAAACAACAAAGAATAATATCCTTGAGCATATATTTTACATCCAAACACAAAACCCTGAATAGAAAACTGAACAAAACTCCATCTATAGCATATGATTTTCCAAACATCTATGAACTATTCCACACTGCCAAAATTTATTTAATGAAGATGAATTATCCTGATGAACAAAATTTTCCTCCATACATGTTCAATTCAATAAGAATCACCAAATACGCCACCATAAGCTTCCACTACTACTTTTTAAATTCTATAAATCCCTAAAAACCAACAGCCAGAATAAGAACAGGAAGAGAAACATGCAACAACAATGGTACACTTAAGGCATGCTAAGAAACTGCTACCAGACAGAAATCGGTCAATACGACTCCAGATTCTACTCACTTGGTTTGTTATATCATACACAATTATTGCAGCAGCAGCTCCTCTATAGTACATGGGAGCCAAACTATGGTATCTCTCTTGACCTGCTGTGTCCCAAATCTCAAACTTTACAGTTGCATCGTTGACAGCCAATGTTTGCGAGAAAAACGCAGCTCCTATTGTCGATTCCTACGAAAAAACATATGGCAAAAATCAAGCTCCACAGATCAAAAAAGAAAGGCCTCATCTCATAATTTAAAGAATTAACAACAAAAATCTGCAACATCCAATAAAATGGCCAACCTGAAATTCAATGAATTGTCCTTTTACAAAGCGCAAAACTAGACTGGACTTTCCGGCTCCGACATCTCCCAGAAGCACCTGAAGCACACAACCAATTCTCAATCCGATGATCAAACAAAAACCTATTGATGTGATTGATAAGATAAATTGGAGATCATGGAGAATTATGCAGACCCACATCTGATTTCAATGAAAATAAATAAAACAACCAATCACAGCATAAAAAGGTATCATGAGAATTGAAAAAAAAAAAAAAATGACATCAGAACACAAATTAAAATCTTTTTTTCATAAAAATTAAGCCAAACCCTCGAAAGGGTTGTCAGATTTGTGAAACGAATCAAAACCCACATCATAAATTCTCAGAAGATTACTGATTTGAATCAAGACAGAATCTTTCATGACAAAATACAAACAGAAGGATTGGAATTGCAAAAGTTGACGAAGTCAAATTAAGCTGGAAAAGGGGGGTTTTGAGATTCAGCAATTCTCACCAATTTGGCATTGATGTTCTTGTTTCCGCTGGTGGCCATGGGAGAAATCGATTCAAAGATCAAAAATTTCTGAAAACTTCCGGTACAAGTCGATAAATCAAAGAGCGATTGATCGAAGCAAAAGCCAAACTCTCTCCCTCTGTGGAAGACCCGAGGTTACACGAAAGCGATTTCTTTTCTAAAATATATTTTCCGCAGAATTTTTTTTGTTAGGTATTATATATGTAAATATACTACGTCACGCGTACCACGTGGCAATTATTCAGCCAATAGATTTTTTAAAAAAATTGTTTAAATTTTTCTTGACATTCCACCTAATTTCTTAGAGAAAATGGTCGTAGCAAAACACGGTATGGTTTTGGGTATTTTGTTGCCATTCTGTCCTCCAAATTATTCGTTGTTCAATATGGTCGGCGTTTTTTTGATTTCCTATTTTTTAAGGTCCTCATATTAGAGCGTATTGAATGGAGTATTGCAGAATTCACACACCAAAATCAACTCTCAGCATTTAAGAACAAAAATTAGAATTATTTTTTAATTTAAGTTCAAAATATGTTGTTATTGATCACAAATTTGACGCCAATAGGGTTGTTTACATTTATATATCATGTATATTGCTTTTACTTAGAAAGTATATTATGTGTTTTGAAAATTTATATTTTTTTACCGTCAGATTACATTTACTATATAAATCTATACATTTCTCGGTCTACACATAATTTTGACCTAAAATGCGTAAAATACCTTTAAAAAATAAAAACATAATTTGAAAGATTTACCTTTTTATACTTGTATTTTGCTTCAAAAGTATACACAACATTCAAATCATACATTTTATATCATTATATTAAATTTAATAAATAAATCAATTTTTTTTTCTTGATCAACACTTTATTTTAAATCAAAATACCGAGAACACCCTTAAAATAAAAATTATAAAATGATAGAACTTTTAATTTTCTCAACAAAAAATTCAGACTCCTCAACCCTACCATTATAACCACCTAGCTCTTTCCCACCCCACCGCCACGCATCCCTTACGACTCTTGCCTCAACCCCTTTATTTAGCTTTTAATTTAAATTATAATTGCTTCGATTATTTTTTTTTATTTTAATTTCAAAGGTATTTTTAATATAAAAATTGAGTTTTGATTGAGAAAATGAATCTATTTATGTACTAAATGTTATCAAATAATGTAAAAATATAGAACTATATAATACGTGGTATATTTTTTGAAAAAAAATAAAATAGAGAAAAATATAATACTCAATTTTAGTTAGGCTAATTTGGGTATTTTTAAAGTCAAAATTAAGGGTGTGTTTGGGGGAACTATCTAGATTTTTACATTTGGATGGAAATATTTAGGAAATAAACATTTTGATTGTCATTGAATAAATGCTTGGATGTAACATTTAGAAAAAAAAACATTGGATGGAAATATTTATATTTTTGTTTGGATAGTTGTTGAAAATTGTAATTCGAAATGAAAAAAAATAAAAATTTGGAATTGGTGTTTGGCTAAAAAACCATTTGGATCCCATTTCAAAATGGGCAATCCATATAGAGCATTTGAGATGGGGAAAAACTAAAAGCCTATTTTAAAGAATCATCTAGATGGAATGCGGCTCATTTGATAAAAAATGGTTGAAACAAATGTCCCCTAAGTGATTGACTAAGCAAAGGTGAAAATTTGTATATTAAACATAATTCGATGGTATAAGGATGTAAAAGTCTAAAACGTAGAATATACTTTCTGAATAAAAACAAAATACATGGTAAAAAATGTAAATAACTCTTATATTTAATACCGAATTTAACATTTGATTACTATTGATTTTTTTATGTCCTGATTTTTTATTTAATTATTATAAGAGTAGTTGTAGGGATACCAATTGTAATACAAACTTTTTGAGTACTAAGTCATGTGTCATATTTTCATTGGTAATTGTAATCAATTGATATGATAATGTTTAAACACTTCTCAATAAAAGGATGATAACTTGTATTCACATAATTGGTACTCAAAATTGATATTATAGTTCATGTCTCTAGTATTTTTCTTATTACAATATTATCATTTTTTATTTAAATACTAAAGGATTAATTACAAAACTTCACACGAACAATGATCTTTCTAACACTTTACTACTAGATTTTTAAAACATAACACACATTCCCTCAAAGTTTTCAAATCTTCTTTTTTTGTTAGTTTTTTGGATGGAAAAGACACGTGTCATTAATTGATGGTAGTAGTTAGTAAATCTATTTTGAAATTACTATTTTATCACAACAACAAAAATGAAAATGAAAATAAAAAAGAAATAAAACTTAAAAATTAGGATGTAAATGGCTAAATTATAGCCATGCTATTAATAAAATGTATATTGCGAAATCGAATAAAAATAAATAAAATTAACCATATACCCTTAAATCTAATTTAAGGGAAAAAAAAAAAAAGATAAATTTCATCCAACAAAATAGCCATATTAATTCCATTTATCCATTTTTAATTTAAATATAAGAAGGCAAAAATCCGTAAAAACATTCCCTTTTATTTCATATAGTTGAATGTTTTAATGAATACAACTTATTATTTGTTGTCAATTTTTTGTATTTGTTGCCAATATCATGTTGATGAGATCAATATGTTATGAAACTTATTCGATGAATATGTTTTATTTATTAATGACATGGTCAATAAAACCTGTAATTGTTTATATGAAGTTTTTCCATAGAGTAACAAGTCACTGTCATAGAGACCACATAACGAAATTATTAAAAATTTAAAATATGCAATATAATGATAAGGTCCTTATAGTAATCATTGAAATATAACGTTATCATCATATGAAAGATAATCATCAAAATGGTAGAATCATTATTATATGACTATATTGTTTTTTCCACCATATTGAAACATTAATCACTATAATCACATGATCATTATCATAATGAAGATCCCTTTTTTAGTAACAATAAAAAAACAAATATAAACTTATTCCTTATGTTTGTGTGTGTGTGTATATATATATATGTATATATTTTTTTTCAAATTCAAAATAACTAAGTCCTTAAAAGTATGGAATCAAAACTTAAAAAAAAAAAAAAAAACTGTAAATCCAGAAAAAAAAAAAAAAAAAAAAACAGCATGCAGATTAGATAATACCATTAAAATAGGAATTTAAAAAGATATAAAAGAACAGAAAAACCATTAGCGAAAAAAATAGTTCCCAATTTCTCTATTTGTAGACGTTAAAGTAATGAAAGATGTGTCCAAAAAAAGAAAAGAGTGGAAGGGTAATCTAGGAATAAAATTATAAGACAATTAAAATTTTCTTAAAATTTGTAAGTAAGTTGATTAGTGTACATTTTTTTTTTTTTAAAATGGGTGTTCAAATTTGGCTACTTTGGGTAAATAGTTCTAAAAATTAAGGGTCTGTTTGGTTCATGGGTGTGGCGCGTACTATTTTTAAGATGAGATAAGAAAAAGGAAGAAAAAACCAAATGGCATTTTAAAAAGAGTAATAGTAAATTATATCATAAAATTTTTAATATAATATTAAATAGCATAATCAGATTTATGATCACACATAATATCAAAAATACCCTGCTCCTTCCTCCACTCTCTTTCTCTAATATGAAAATGTACACATTAATCGGTTATTAAAAATTAAAAATTTGTTATTAGTAAATCCGTTACTACTAGAAAATCCAAGAATTCACCTGTAAAATTATGCCAGAATTTATCTTATTTTTAAAAAATCTGTTATAAAATTTTAAAAGTACTATAAAATATGTTATATATGACAATTTCAATTAGAAGAGAATTACTTACATAAAATGACCAATTTTAAACACCCCATTTAAAAATAAACATTTTCCAACTAATTTAAATGTGAACAAAATTTGAAATTTCTTTTTTTTTTGTTCCAAGTTTACCCTTGTTGTTTCCTTCTTTTTTTTTTTTTTTTTTTTTTTTTGGTTATAGACATTTTTTTAATGGAAAATAAAATCCCATATCTTCATTATTGAGTTCTTCTTATTTCTACGTTTTGCTTACTTTTTCTTTTTTTCGGGTGTGTTTTTTTTTTTTTTTTTTAGTGCAATAATTTATAATAATATCGTTCTTACCTATTTTACAAAACAATGTAATGTGTTCTCCCTTTAATAATCATAGATTGTGCTTCTTCGATATGGATAAGCTTTCCAGCTCTCACCAGGAATTCTCTAAATCTTTGCTGGTTTGGAATCCAAGTCAGCTTTGAAGGGAATATTCAGACTAATACTGCTAATGGTCCTTAGCAGTGCAGCTTTTTCGGTGCAATCTTTAATCTTTGCCACCTCCTGTGCGTACTGAGCGAGCCAATCCTTGAGTGTCTCATTCGTTCCTTGGTAAAGAGTCATCATTTTCTCTTTTGATGTTGACAGTTTCCTCACCCCAATATACTGGGTCTTGAACGCCTTCTTCAAGATTTTGATTTTATTATGATTTAGCTTCCCATATCCTCGAGAAATGTGAAAGAGTCGGG